>JALIZH010018720.1:0-91593 GCA_030522465.1 Rhipicephalus appendiculatus | reverse complement strand
CATCTGCTTCGGCCGCGTTCGTCAGCCTTTCGTCGTACGTTGTACGGGCTCTTAGTAGCACGTACAACATTCGCCATGGGGGGGCAATGTTATTGTTTTTGACTTTGTATAGTACATGGCGGCGAAGGCAAAAGCCCACCGAAAAAAACCGTATAATTGTTGTCCGAATAAAAGAAAAACGCAATAAATGGATTGCTCGCTGTATCTTTATGGGGCTTCATTACCGGCATCCTCGGTAGTAGACGTGATTGCAAGTGCACTAAACATGCAGTAAAAGCCATTAATCGTTTATGACTATAAAGTTAGAAGGACATGTGTACAGTAAAACTAAATACGGGCATAAGCTTTCCTGCAGGCTATTATTCATTAATACTTTGATGTTTTTGTCTGGTATACGTATGCGACATTCTTTTACAATTCTGGACACGTGCGCAATCGAATATCGATAATTATTCTATTAGTCTCTCCATTATATATCCCACAAAACGCATGCGTGCGACCCCTTTGCGCTATTATTCCTCTTTGAACCGTAGCAAGCTTACATGTTTGAACTGTCTGATCGAACGCTGTTCATGTTTATTAATGAATATCCGTGCGAAACGCTCTCATGCGACCTGGGCACAAATGTTCATTAGCCAGACAGGATCACAAAGTCGCAAAGCCAGTTTTTTTTTTTCTGTCGATCAAGTAGGCAACGATTGGTTCTTTCTTCCTCGGAGATCATGTTAGCCGCAGCGCCTACGTTTTGCGAGCCCGGATAAACAGTGGCGGGACTCGTAATCGAAGTTTTCAATCGACGCTGCACGACAAAGAGGAGTGTACGCACAACTCCTTAAACAGCGCTTTTCATACTAAGGTACTATTTTCGTTTTGTCCGATGAAAGGTAAGCGAGCCCTCCAGCGGACTAATGCCATATGCGCTGTTTACCAGGCAGGGCTGTACCGCCTTTTCTGTGTTCACTCTGTAACCCTCATGAAAGCATGGCAGTATGGACTGTCGGTTGCCTGCAAAGATAAGACGGACTTCTTGAACAAGATAGGATACCTTGTAAATCCGTGGAGACATTAAATCCAAACAACGAGTCCTCAAGACAGTGAGTTGATCGAACATAAAAGCAAACTCGCATTAGTCGAAGGAACAGAGATCCATTAAATTCGGATCAGTTGTAGAGTATAAAACCGTGCCACGTGTGATGGGACCTCAGCGGGAGCGCAGAATCGTACTGAATCGCGGCTGCTCATGTCTTCTCTAAGGCGAAAGCCCTAGATGCCTTACCTAAGGTCCCAATTATTTAGAATCATAGAGGGACTTCAGCCTCACCAGGTGCGAAGAGTGGCCGTCGACGGCTTGAACACGAGTGATGCGAAAATCATCACCATTTGATGGCGTCACCGATCGCAAAAAAATTGTGTTGCATCATTATCCCGCCATCACAACGTAACATAATGTGACGTAAGATAATGACGTCATCAAGTGACATTGTCGCTTGTCCAAAGGTGGGCGATACTGGAGGCACTGAAAAACAACGTGCGGCGCAGAAAGCTAGCAATGCCACCAATCCCGGAGACAGGGTGAAAACACGTTAGGTTTTCAAAGCTTTCGAAGTGGGTCCTCAACACAGTCGAGTCAGAAGATAAAGAAGAGGATGGCTTTGATGTTCGAGTCGTCTTAGGGGAATGCAAAACAGACCGTGCGACGTTTGTCTTGGTCATAATTTGACTTAAAAGGCCTTCTAGAAGTACCACGAAGTCCAACGCATGATGCCAGCTTCTTTCAGCTGCAGTGATTGGTTGTCGCTCCGCGAATCTATGCTTACATTATCCAAGTGTTACTGCAAAAATGACCACCGGAATTGAATGCAGCAACAAACTGAACGGTACCTAATTCATAGCAGTCTTACGTACCATCGTTGTTTCCCCACGCCGCACTGGACGCAATCTTTTCAAATGATTTTCTACGTTGTAGTGGTTAAGCGGATGATATGCGCAGATTTACTGGCGTGGTGCTGTTACTTTATGCATACTGTATTGGACTGAAAACGAAATCAAGTGCACAAGCAACTTTCCTTATTGTGTCGGAAACAGCATTGGACGAGAAAGAACAAATTTGTTTGACATTCTGGAAATGTTCCCGATCAGTATGAGATGGTGACCAGTGGCTTGATTCAGAAGGGGTTGCGTATTAAAATGCATGTGTATATGTTTATTCGCCAGTGTACAAGTTATGGCTGTAGGGACGCTTTAATATTCTGATTCGGTTGCAGTGCGGCTGCCTGTGCCTTGAGAAGAGTCCTAGATATAACTTTCTTCACGATCGCCGAGATCTTTGTGGTACAGGAAGACATACTTGCAAATGATTTCTGCGGAACTCATTTGCATTACTTGTTTCCATGTGCTTCGAGTTGTAGATGGATTCGCCCTCGCGCTGCCAATTGCTAGCTTCTGGTTAGCTCAATTGGTAGAGCAACCGCCCCGGAAAGGCATTGGTCCCGGGTTCGAACCCCGGACCAGGACGAATTTTTCGGCAATTAAGAAGCTTTTCTTTCTGAGAAATCCGTACGGATTTTCTTGTGGCTTCGTGCTACAAACGGGTGGTTGTCTATTTTCCCTTTCTGAAGACAAATACTTGTTTGTGCCAGACTAGGCAATTGTCCTCGGAACGATTCCTGGTGCATAGAAGAGGGTCGTGTGTGTTTTCGGGGCGAAGCACCTTAAGACCGTACAATGTCCGTAAACCGCTGTCCGGCTTCTACAGCAGATGTAGTGCAGGTGCATGTGGACAAACCGATACATTTGTGAACAGTAGAAAGGTTATCAAAAAGCTGTTAATCAGAACAAAACTAAAAAGCTACAACACCGTAAAAACACCGTCATTTAACCACCCATCAATCAAAGTATCTGACAGAACAAAAGGGTAACAAGAACAAAATAAAAGGCTGTTAACCAGGGCAAAACAAAAGGCTACGATTCACCATCCGATGCACACTGGTTCGCCCTAATATCAGCATTCACTTCGTGGATATGCATACATTTTTTTTAATTTGGTGTATAATAGAGAACTCTTTTATATGCAGAAGTAAATAATATTCACTGCTGAACAATATGTTTACTTCTAAGATGTTCCTCCACAAAATGTCATACAGTATTCTGCACACGGGGCTCCGTAAAAGATGGATCCTGTGACAGCATGCAAACAAGAACAGATGCACGTATCCAATACGCCCTAAACAGGTCGGCGAGGCTTCGAGGGGGGACATTGTAAAGCAGGGGTTTACCATATGCCACACGTCATCTTTTCGAACACAAACTGCTTCAAAGAGCACAAAGGGGTGATAAGGGTAAAGTTCACTCCGAGCGCTGTGACAAACTTCACGTACCCATATGCCCTTCAAATAAGTTGTCGATGCTTCCAGGTTCAAATTAATGCTCCCGGTCGCAACGCATAATGTATGTCCCCGGGGCAAAATTGGGAATCTATAGAAGAGTACAAAAGATTCCGGGTGGGGAAGGGGAATGCGTTCTGAGGCACCAGTTCAGCGTGAACGCTCTGACAACGAAGCGTTGACTTCATCAAAGCAGCTGTCGTTGACGGCCTGTTTCAACACTGGCCTCCCCTCACACCTCAAGTTGGGAGACATGCTGGGTCGGGTGGAGAGCACAGGACACGCGACGTGTGGCAACAGCTTGCACTGATCAGAAGGCGAGAGTGGAGTGTCTGAGTACACGTTATGAAATACGTTTTCGCGCAGGTTGTATTGAAGTAGCTTCGACTCTATTGAACCGCGGAAGAGGCGTAGCAGAATGGAGGCAGGTTCACGGCGCTTATATCAACACGCTCCACCAACAACTAGCGCAGTGTTTGCTTCGTTGGTTTGTGCTATTGTCACTTTGGGGGCCGCTGAATTGGAAGTGGAACCTTTCTGTTTGCGAAGAAAGTACTCTCAGACAGCACAACTTTTCGACCTATTGCAACATGTTTGCGTGCCAGCTTTCTGCCAGTTTTCCGTTTCAATACATTTTCCCAGACAATGCACAGAAACTTATTTCTCAGTATTGGCTTCTAAACTTTTCTGACAGGTATGACATCCTTCGGAATCAAGTTCTATAGAAGATATTTATTTATTCCACGTCACCCTCGTAAACTAACCCAATATTTTGTCTGATTAGTTATCCATAGACGGTGACCAAATTGTTACCGTTTCCTTGACTTAACGAGGTATACCAAGAATGCGTCACGTATATTGTTTCGTTTCCTAATCCCTTTTCCTAATTCTCTTTGGTAATATGGCGTACACGCTTGTGAGCTGTATACGTGCCCTATGTATTGAGAGAAATCGTGCGATTGTATTTTTCGGTGTCGCTAGGCGCTTTCTCATTTGGCGAAATCATAGCTAACTGGTCATTTTCATTCTCTTCCACGTAAGTGTATCCTGTACTGACGCATTTTTGCTCGTGCTGACATATTTCTTACTAGGAACAACAAAACTATTAGTGTAGCGATGTCCTCTATGTCTTGATTTTCCTCTAGACATACGCATGCTGCGCGAGAAGACGCGGGATTCAGGTTTTTTAGATGCGAAGCGTCTTATGGCGAACTTCAATCCGGTGGTGGTAGTGGTGGTGTGCTTCCTGACCACCCTAACTGCGCATGCGCGAACACTGTCCGCACACCTCCTCTCCTACGCCCCCCCTCTCTCTCCTCTAGGCATCCTTCCCCGCGGCGACCACACAACCACTGCGCATGCGCGTCCCCTCCCCCCCTCTCTCCTCTCCTACGCCCCCCCCTCACTCCTCTAGGCATCCCTCCCGCGGCGATTACGCCTCCATTGCGCATGCGCGTCCCCTCCCCCTCTCTCTCCTACGCTCCCACCCACCCTCCGGTGGTGGTGGTGGTGGTGTGCTTCCCGACCACCCTAAATGCGCATGCGCATACAATCTCCGCACTCCTCCTCTCCTACTCTCCCCCTCTCGTTCCTCTAGGCATCCCTCTCCGGCGACCATACCCCCCACTGCGCATGCGCGTTCCCTCCCCCCTCTCTCTCCGCTCGTACGCTTCCACCTCTCCCCCCTAGGCAATACTCCCGCGACGTTTACACCCCCATTGCGCATGCGCGAAACCTCCCCCCTCTAACCTCTCCTACGCTCCCCCCCTCTCTCGCCTCGCAACGCTGACACAGGCAGCGTCTGCTAGCGAGTTCCTTGATTGAAAAAACCGACTACTCGCGCTGCACAACCGTTCACTGGCCAACCCGTATATATAGGCACTGGATCTTGACCTGCAAGGTAGTGCCGGTGGGAGATTTCTCCTGTGCGTTGTCGAACAATGAAAATTCGCAGCGTGCGCGTTAACTAAAAGCGGACTGCGGGTCTCTGTGTCCAGTCGGAGTTTTCTGTCTCTCATTGCCCATTAGCAGCGATTGGCATGTTCCAGTAGGAAACACCGCTCCATCACTGCGTGCTTTGCGCCTCCCCAGTTTTCTCTCCTGCGCAACGCTGCGATGAGCGCCAGCGTCAACGCCGCCGCCACTGTAAGCGTTAGCGCCCGCTGCTTCACATCTACACATGGTTCCCTTTAGCGGGAGATGGTGTAATTTTTTGCAATTACGCAGAGCCAGCTTTCTTTCCATTGCTTCTACACCATACATCTTTACAAGTTTTCTGACATTTCGGTCAACGTTCTTTGTTGCCATATCGCTTACACTGCTAGCCGTATACTTCCTGATGGGTCTCCCCAGTCGTTTTTCTACACTGTGAGGCAACACTCTTCCTATCCAAATACCCGAACGCTTTCTCTACCCATCTGTTGTCTTTCAAGTTCCTTATTACCTATTTGAAACATCGCCATTTTGAAGTGCCACCACAAATCTGCATTTCCGGGATTGAAGTGTAGCTTGTACCTTATTATTGTTAGGGTGTGCTATTTGTAGGCGTAGGGTAAAATGTAGGGTAATAAAAAGATTGTGTAGAGTAAAGTAGGGTAATTTTGACCGTGTCGTAGAGTATTTTCTAAAACTTGGTTGGCAACGCTGCCCCACCTAAAAATAAAGTTCGACCTGGGTTCTCTATCGAAAAATCAAACACGCGCAAGCTAGCAAAATGGCCTGAGGCTCTCACCGTAAGACATCCAGCGTACGCGCACTTTTCAGGACATCGTTAGCGGTTCCCACATGCTGCTAATTTGCTAGATATGGACGAAGTAGTGATGCAGCAAATCATTGAATGACGAGCGCTAACAAGCGCTAACATTGAGCGCTACTGCGTATAACAAATCAAGCCTGCGCGAATGTGGTCCCCAACCTTTTCGGTGGTGGCAGATTGTAGACGAACGAAATCGAGTGGGGCGAGAAACGTAGACGCAAATAAGTGCTCCTTCTATGTAGAACCGAACAGGCTTTGGTGCATCTGCTGCCTTTTTCTTTTTACTTTTATCGCGCGCATCGTTCACTTCACACTGATAGCTCACCGAATTAGCCCGAGAGCAAATAGACTGGTGACCAGCAAGTTTCCGCGACTTTTTATTCACGACTCGCTGTCCTCGCTTTTCCCTATAGAAAGACGTCAATTGATTCCTCTCGAAAGAGCGTGCGCTTGTTTGTGTATGTATACGTGTGCAAGGTGAGAGAAGTGCGTTTCCGCGCCATAGAGCACCCTATAGAAGGCGTTCCCTTTCTTTTTACCTAAACTTAGCTCCTTCGATTCCTTTCAGACTCGCGGGTGCGGGCGGCGCGGGCAATTGGGGAAGTCATATAGGGATAGCGAAGGGAGGGGCGCGGCGGTCGGAGATAAAAAGCCGCTTAGGAATCCTTTGAAGCGAGCTGCGCCCGAGTTTGCCCGACGAATATGTTGCGCAAATCGTTTCTCTAATACGTGGCTCTTGCCCAGACCGGTCGTTTGGGCCGCATTGCCGAAGACTGCGCAAGGCTCGCTTTAGTAGCACGCTTGCCTTTCTCAAAACTTTGCTGAAAGTCGTTACTATGTTATTATTTTTATTTATTTTTTTTTTCGTTCTCGATGCTTTCCACGTACGTGCACCGTAATGGTATGCAAAAGGAAAAGCAATATTTTATAAGTGGGCCGGCGCGCATTTTACCGTCCCCTTTGAGGTTGCCAAGGTTGAATTAAAGAGCTTTGTAGCAGGATAGGAACAAGGAGGGGGCGGTGAATAGAGAGCCAGGAAGAAAGAGAAATCACGCGGTTCTTGGAATGGTACACGCAATATATCTTTATATATGACGTGTTGCTTCAGAATAGATTACCCAACGTAGCGTATTACATAATCTAGTTTACGATCTCGAAACTGTGCATTGTTACGGCGTAATTGATGTTAGAAATTATAAGTGCGCTTAGGCACGGAAAGAAAAGGTATGTGGAAATTTTCTGTTTCATAGCGAAAAAAAAAATGATGAGTTGCGCTTAGGTTAAGAATAAACAAAAACAAGAACCACGACCTTGAAAAGCACATGAAAACACTGTCAGCTCATACTTAATTGTGCATGATAACGTGGGCTATTACGTGATGACGTGGTGGCCCACGTTATTCTGGTATCATGCCTAAATATAATTGTATAACGTGATAATTAGGCATGATACCAGAATATATATGTTGCTATGCTGTATCTACGTATCCTAACGAATCGGATGAACTTGTCCAGTGTTGCCGTGAAAACTTGACCCGGCGTCAATGAAAATCGTAGGCAGCACCAGGAGGCGCGCGTTCTACCACAGTTGTACAGTTAAAGTTAGGCCACGTATGAAGCCAGATAACGAAGTCCGCATCAGAACGTTTAGGAAGAGAGGGAGATTGGGGCCGTCGTCCGTGGCGACAAAAAGGTAGGGTGGAAGGGGAGAACAACTGAACAAAATGAATGGAAACACATGTAAAACAACGATGACCTCTCGGAGAAGGTGCGATGACCGGAGCGCGACATGGATTCATTTGTGTTGCTTGTGTAATGGTCGACGAAAAGCAGCCGATGCTACGTACTACATCAGCGTAGTTCAAGATAAAAGACCCTATTTTAATTAATACCAAGTTGTCTCCGTGGCGAGGTAATGTGGGACATTTGAAATTGGACCACAGCGCTGGCGATGTGGAAGAGTGTCCGCCACCAAGGCTGGGTGTCGAATGAGATTCCCTGCGCCGTCCACACGTCCTTTCTTTCTTCTTCTTTTTTTTCTTTTCTTATGGGTGGACGAGTGCTCCGACCTTGGGCTCGGTGGTTTATGCGTACTCATGTCGAAAGGTGGCTGAGTAAAGATCAATGAACTTTCGTGGATGTACCCTGTTAAACCACCACATGCTTTCTTAGATGGTCGGCCATTCTTCGCCCCTGTGGCCAGCACAGAGTTGCTGTTTCCGGGTTCCTACTCATGAAATAAGTCCAAGCGCATTTTTAGCCTGGTGATTGGCAGCACGATGTGTTTAGAGTCTTTTGGGAGGACACCCACTCTGTATGAAATTGGCGACGTGAGAACGCCAGGCATAAAAAAAGAGGTCACATTATTTTTCAGTGTTTCCTCCGGAT
This sequence comes from Rhipicephalus appendiculatus, assembly GCA_030522465.1. Taxonomy (NCBI): domain Eukaryota; kingdom Metazoa; phylum Arthropoda; class Arachnida; order Ixodida; family Ixodidae; genus Rhipicephalus; species Rhipicephalus appendiculatus. The sequence goes on along the minus strand of JALIZH010018720.1, from coordinate 83,068 downwards.
TCGTTTTAGCGACTGCTAGGCTTTTGTAGCGTTTTCCAGATACCACTGTTGCATTTTGTCTATAAGTGTTAACTACATGTAGGTATATTTCGGGTTCTTATTTGCATTATATTTCCCCATTGGTTATTGCGCTTGGGATACTCCCTCAGTGCCCTGGTTAATTTTTTTTTGTGGATTAAGAAATAGCAAATCATCTGCGTTTGTCTCGGCTCGTTCGCTACACCGCCAGAAACGTTCACTGAGCATACCTGTGTAGGCCTCATGGATCAACTCAACTAACACCGCTTCCGTATCACGCTGTGATAACTCATATCCTGACCCATTTCCTTCTTTTCATGACTGGGCTTCAACATTGTTATGTGACATTGTATTAATATGCATAAAACTAAAGTAATGCGCAACAGTCTCGGAAGAGAACAGCACTTTGCGATAGGTAACGAGGAACTGGTAATCGTAAAGAAATACGCCTAATTAGGACAGGTAGTGACCGCGGCACCGAACCATGACACTGAAGTAACTACGATAAGAGTGGGGTGGAGCACATTCGGCAAGCATTCTCAAATCATGAATGGTAGTTTACCGTTATACCTCAAGAGGAAGGCATATAACAGCAGCATCTTACCGGTGCTTACCTACTGAGCAGAAACTTGGAGGTTCTCAAAGAGGGTTCAACTTTAATAGAGGAGACGCAGATAGCAATAGAAAAGAAAATTATAGGTGTAACCATAAGGGACACGAAGAGATCAGAGTGGTCATGGAAGTAGAGGGTGTTAATGACACCTTAGTCGAAATAAAGAAGATATGGGCATGGACAGGCCATGTAGCGCGTAGGAAAGATTACCGCTGGTCATTAAGTGTAACAGACTGGGTTGTAAAAGAAGGTAAACGCATGAGGGGATACAGAAAGTTAGGTGGGAAGATTAGTTTAAGAAGTTTGCGGGTATAACGTGGCAGCAGCACGCGCAGAACCGGATTGGTTGGCGGAACATAGGAGAGGCCTTTGCCCTGCCGTGGGCGCAGACAGGCTGATGATGATGATGACGATAATAATTGAAAGACGTGGTCCCTCGCTTTCCTCCATGCACCAATGATTCAACAGGCTAAGCATGCGAACATGCCACTCAGAGTTAGCCTCTTTTGCTGCTTCCCTACCACAGTCTGCAACAGCGTCTGCACAGTCTACACTGAAAAAAGGGCAATAAAAGTATACGTCGCAATAAACAACCACGGACGAAAAAAATATATGAAAAATGAAAACACTCGGGGACGATGTGCCTACTGGGACTTCGTCAATTCAATGGTCCAAGGCAGCGCGCGAAGTACACACTCGTGACAGATGAAGCATTGGGAAAGATTGGTAGTGTGTGAGACAGGCCGTAATCTACGACATTCATGTATCGCGTGGCAAATGCTACGCAGGGGAGACTGAGCGCTGCTCGTTGTGTAAAATCGAATAAGCGCAACGCCATCATGTGCAGTTAGTGCACATGATGACGTGCAGTAGAGACACAAAGTGTGCAGTTACTTGATAGAAACGCCTGGAAGCAAGAATATTGTTTTAGTGACAGCAATCATGTGTACCACCGTTCAGCTTAAGTAATTTTCAATATCAGGATAACAGGAAAAGAAATGGAACTAAAGTATGCACACAACACGTGCTATAACATTGAGCGTTATACGCCATAATTTTTGTGCTTATCTTATGAATTGTTTCAAGTCTGTGCAGGTGCAGTGTTGCCATCGATGGGCGTGAGAAATCCGCTAGAAAGCAATAAGAAATCCGCCAGCTTCCGCTAGATTCTAAAACATATCCGCTAAATTTCCCGCTAAGACTTATTTTATTAAAAAGAAACAGTGAAATTTCGTATGATAAAAAGCTTTATTATTCTTAAAGGCTGCCCAAAACTATGAGAGCTGAACTAACATATAAAAGAGTCTTCCAAAGAGTGCAACTAGAATGCTAGAGGCTTCAGTGCTACGGTTGTCGTCAACCTCATCATAGACGAGGCTAAAAGTTACAAATGTTCACTAAGGTTGGGCGTTGAGCTAGTTGGTGCAGCATAATTCCAATGCTTCACAGCGCAGCAGGGCGATTTTTCTCCACTGGTTTTCAACTTTGCGATTGACTCCGGGGGCATTGGCATTGCTTCCAGCAGATGAATCAATGGCTCCTTCATGACGCAAAAAGTGTTTTCGACCGACAAAAGTGATCTCTTCTGGAGAACTGGGATGAGGAGAAATCACTGCCTGATTTCATCAACTAGCGTGGTAATAAACCTTATGCATCTTTCTCGCATCACAGCTTCATCTGCGAGAGAGAACCCGTCGGTCTTCTCAGCCTTCATGCTGTCAACGTACGTCTCAAAGAAGTAACCCAGATATGGCTTGGGGTTAAAGTGGTCCTCACGTCTGGACATCTGAACGTGCACCTTCTCTATTGAAATCACGATTTTATGAAGCAAGCTTGAAAGCAAAGTCATGAGGTTTTTCGGCAGCTTTTTTTGATCCACATCTATCGCCTCGAATTCCTTGTTAACCTCTGAACATCTGTCAGAATCGGTCTCAAAAAAGAAAGTACGCCAGATTGATCTGATTCTCGTACATACTGTACAGCACTTCTGGCGCGTAGCAGTTTTCAGTGCGCCTCGCCATCTCCAAATGCATCTTCAATTCGGCCCACTGGTCTACGATCCTTGAAACAGCTATTTCGACGAGGTATAGCCACCGCGTCCTGCACTCTTGCAAAATTTTCTGAGGTTCATCGCCGCAATTCATCAGACCGTGAAACTTCTTGTATCCAATTTACCGGGCAGGGGATCTTGCCAACCAGTAGTATGTTTCGCTGATTAGGTATTCTAACGTGGCTTTTTGGGCTAGTTGGTTATACGATTCAAAACGGGGCATAGCGCTAATACACACGGACGAGCAAGAGACAACAGGGCAAGCGCTAACTTTCAACTGAATTGTTTATTTCGGAAAGTAACGGTATAAATAGATCCGTATGCAAAAAGATCCTCTCATCACACATGAAAACGTGCCGCATCAAGAAAGGCCGATTCATTTTCAGTAAGCGCCACCGAGGGGTAGCTGACACAACTATCACCTGTCCTCGTGATCAGGGCGGCTTCAACAATCTCTCTCGTAGTCTTATCGGCATTCCTATATAACACGGTGCAATCTTCGAACAACGCTTCACACCCACAATCATTACAATGCACCGACACATGCCCATCTCGATATCTGCCCACCTTCTGCTTATGTTCCCTTAGCCTATCGTTTAGGCATCTCCCCGACTGCCCAATGTAAACCTTGCCGCAAGAAAACGGGAAGCGATATACTACATTACTTACACATGAAACAAATGGAGAGTGATGCTTCTTCACACATTCTGCGCGTTTCTTGGCTAACGGGTCTGTGGTCTTGCAAATGCTCATCAGTTTTTGTGGGGCGGAAAAAAGCACATCCACCTTAACCTTCCGGCCAATTTTCATTAGGGCGTGTGACACGTTGTGAATGTACGGCACGACAACCTTTTTCATTCCATCAGAACTGTTTTCACCAGTTCCAATTTGTCTATTTGACTTTTTTAGCGCACTTTCTGCTACTGAGACAAGTACATGGTCGGGGTAACCTGCTAGTGAAAGGCGCTCCTTCTGATTAACAAAACTACTAGTCATCTTATGGGGGCATGATTTGCGAAGCGCGTTGTCAAAACAAAGATTAGCAAAGATGCATAAGGTTTATTATTCTAAGTTTCTCAGCAATGCTTCCGACGATTTTGAATCAGTGCACTGCGTGAGGCATCCGCCAGAAATCCGCTATGTACGAAAATGGCCCGTCAAAAAATCCGCTAGCCGCTAGACAAATTTTTTTCCCTTCAGAATCAGATAAAATCCGCCAGATTTAGCGGAAAATCCGCCAAATTGGCATCACTGTGCAGGTGGTCTACCGATGACACAGATATAGTACATGTAATGTAGAGTTTGTGCATAGAAGGTAAGTGCAGCTGTATTTTTGTGCGTGACGTCATGCTGTTAACGAGGTGGCTAGCCAAACTGAGACCTTGGTCAGGTTTGGCGGCTATGGCTGCACGAAGTACCCATAATGAATACGGCGATGACAACTGAGCGACGCCTAAGATACCAGTGCGGAGAGAATGGTGAAGGCATCGGTACGATAATAGTGAGAAGCCGTCAAAGAAAACGAGAAGGCTACTTCATGACGTTAAGAAAGACTTCATTTTCATCAGAGAATGAATAGACACGAGATAGAGAGTTAATCGTGAAATGTAAGATTTATGAGCAAGTCCACTTTTTTTTTTAGTTTTTTTTGGAGGTGTGAAAATCAAGATCTAGTTAGGAGCAACGTCACACAGATAGCTTCAACCAACTGGGGTTCCTTTAAATCAAACAAGTTATTAATACGAGAACGTTTATTCTTTATTTTGTTTTACGTTTCATCTCATCGCCATCCCCATGGAAATTGGGTTGGAGAACCACGCTTCTTAATTTTCACACACACACACACACAAACGTGCACTTACTACGTTACTATGTGCATAGCCTACCGGGGAACAACTGACCTTGATCTGAGCAGGCAATGCCATAACCACTTGGACACATTTGAGGCATTTTAAAAATGTCTCAAATTCCCGATGATGGAAAGGAAAAGCACGCGTCGGCGGCTGTTCATATTTGCATGGCATCGACCAAGCGACGCTGGCAACCTGTCCAAATCACCAAGGTGGATTATCTAAGAGATAGTATGAAGTTCACAATTGAGTTCAGAGATGAATCTGATTAGCAGAAACACACTGTGATGATCGGAGCAAAATGGACAACCGTGGTACCGTGGTGACTGCTGCTCATCCATCCGCACCTTGCATACTTCTCTGGTAGTTCTATAGCATAACTTTACTTAACGTCCACGGTCGGGAGCAGCATTGATAAACTTCTAGGAAAGTATAGAAAATCACAACAGTACACCGAGAGGACTCGCAATAAATTGATTTCAGTAATATCTGCTACCGGTATTCTGACCCTCCTCCCCATCTCTACCACTTCTAGTATTCTGACCCTCCTCCACATCTCTACCACTTCTAGCAGACTGAATCGACTCATAAAGACATCATCCATTTTAAAGCTTTTATAAGATGAGTTGCGTCTCCTTTCCTTTAATCCTCGTTAATTTTCAATCTTCGTTGCACGCGCTTTTTTAATCCGATTATTTTCGTATTAAGATATCATTCGAAGACAGATAGTGTAACACTGGCGCCACACGTAAGAAATTAAAACAATATACTCTCTTTTACCAATTTTTCGATGTTTTTAATTAGTTATGTAGTGTGGAGTTCGTTGTTGCTGGATTGTCTTACTTTCGGAACGCGTCTATTACCACGATTAGCAAGAGCACTTTGCCGATTACGCTTCCGTCGCCAGCCACCCATGTTCATACGCGATACGAGTCCAGGTGTAAAGTTACCGAGGACCCTACGTCCACGCAGGAACGCGTCCAATGATACGCCCAGGTCTGAAACTCACCTAAAGCAAAAAGCCAAAAAAAGAAAAAAAATCTTCCAAGCCCTCAGATAAAGAGGACGTAGAATTGTTGTGTGCCTGCTCAACGTCTGCTCTTCCCGATATTGGCGCATTCCCAACTCTACCTTCAAGTTTTTTTTGGTCTTCCTTTTATCAACTATGAGAAGTTCGGGTTTCGAAGCAACCATTCATCCCCACTATCTCCCTCTTTCTCCTGCACTTTACTCGCTGAGAATTTTCCTTCGTTGCTTTTTTACATCTTTTATCGCGCTAGCGGCGGTGAGATTTTAAACTTTATCCCACCGGCTCCAGCCACTCGCTTGTATATACGAAAAAAAAAAAGAAAAAAAAAACAACGTAAGAACGCACTTTCGCGGATAAGTTTTCGGGCGCACTTTTTAAAACATTACAGCCGCTTTCGCCTCCACGCGGACGTCAGAATAAGGGCCGGTTTATATCGCGAAAAATAACAGCAATAGCAGCCGGTTGTAAAAGAAGAAGAAGCAATGAAACGTGCACACAATCTAGAACCGCCGCGAAACGGTGGAGCATATCTTCAGCCGGAGGCAAAACCGCCCGGCGAACGCCATTGGGTTACGCGACCGGATGATGCGAGAAATTGCTCCCTGGCGGAACTCATCTACCATATCCCGTCCAAAGAGATACGGCGGGGGGCCGCCGGCTTTAGTTTAACGTTATGACAGTTGGGCCGCCTCTTTTTATTTAACAGTTTCCCAGAAAAACGAGGATATGTTCGTCTTTATTTATATCAGCCAGCAACCGTTCTTTTTTTTTTCCCCGGTGTGTTGTAAACGGAAACACGTACAGATACGGAACATTGATGCACGGGCGCAGACGGGCCATCTTCACGTCTACCGTAGTGGTAGATTTTTTTTTAATGTGTTTACGGTTTGCGCAGAGAGATAGCCACGTGCCTGTAATAAATCATTTGTTTCGTATATATATGAGGTTGCATCAGTGCTTCCACGTCTGTACACCTTCAGGCTACGGTCTTTCCTCGCCGTGAGCCGATTTATTGCACCGATTCCGAAGGGCTCCTATTTCGGGCATTCCAGTCGAGGGAAACAGGTTGAACGTGAGCGCACGAAGCTGCTCGGAGGTCGTGGGTGGACTTGAACAGATCGAGAAGGGGCGAGGAAGCAAGACAGACAGGTACTGGTATACCGAAAAGTGCCGGTTTCCGTTTGCTTCGATTCCTAGCGGTTACGCTTTGCCGCTTCGTTGCCCATACGGCCTCATGTGTCTTATTTTTTTACGAGTACGATCCCATCCACACCGGAAACTCAGGTGGTTGGAAGCGTGGATCTTCGGCTGGGTACCATACGCAACCGGGCAATCGATTTACGAGACGTCCACTTCAGAGAATGTAAACGCCGGGATCTAACTAGTTGGTCCAGATATTTAATAGAGGAGCAGCTCACCAATGACCATAGGCCTGCGCACGGGGGAGAGGGGAGCAGGGGGGCGGCCGCCATTTGTAGACACGTAAGAGAAGGGGGGGCGCAAAGTCTACCCTATACATTGACTTAATAGGGAGGGGGGCGCTGCGATAAACCTCCGTCCCACCTGAGGGGAGCCCTGCGCACGCCTATACCAATGGCTGTTATATCTAGGCACAGCTGCGTCGGCACGTTTAAGTTTGGTTACCTAACTGAAATTAGAAATCACAGGCTTACGACTGCAGCAGTTCATTTTGCAGAAAAGATGGGTTATGCGGGTTATAGAATAGACGGGTTGGGGACGTGCGCCTGCAGAAGAAAATCAAAAAGCTGCGATATTATTTACGGACAACAAAACATTTATAAATTCCACGCGTAGCATTTTTCAGAAGCAATAAAAACGCCCTTTAAATATATCCTTGAAATTTTTAAATACTTGAAATGACCGCCAAGTGTAGACGAATTCCATGTTAGGAAACAACGGTAGTCACCGTCCGCATATTTAGGCACTTGTACCGACGTCGCAGCGCACAGGCTCCGCCAAACGCTCGCATTGGCCGTCATTGATTACGCGACGACAGGCGCAGCAGCTGTGAAAGTTGCCTCAGAGCACCGCGCATCCTGGCGCTGTGGCCTTCTACCGGTTATTCTCGCTGCTTTTGGCTTATTTCATTTTTCTCGCTCTATGAATGCGACGCTTCCTCATATTTTGTGACGCAACCTTGGAATTTGTTTGCAGCGTTACGTAAAGCACGATGTTCCCGCTTATGCACCATATTTCGCCGACGTAGCGGAAGCGACACACAGCTTCAGGAAGACAGCACGACGCAAAAGAAACGCCACGTGCGGAACAGATTGGTGTACACGACATTTCTGTCGTCGTGGGCCGGGCAACTCCGAGAACCCATATGTCATGCACCCCCAGAATCACATTCGGACAGCGCCTCCAGTCAGGAAAACCGAAGGCTCGACTCGCAGCTGCGCCTACACCCATGTTCCCATCTATATGCGCATAACAAAAATTCAACGACCGAGCCCCCTGATGATAAAGCCTCTATCATCCATCAGTTGCACCGTTTTTACTTACATAAGCGCCCTTGCGGTGCGCCTGGTGCAAACAGTGTCCCTATGTATTCATCCGTCTACTGTAGGCAAAGAAACAAGACACAGGGTATGCGGGAGCAATCAATGTGCAGCTAGATGGCTCGGAGACAGGTTGGTGGTAAATGACCCGTGAATGAACCACGTGCCAGTCGCGATCATCTCTCCAGCGCGGTCTCGATACGTGATCGCCGGTACTGGCGCGTAGTCGTCGTCGTGTCTAAATCGAATCGTCTGTCACCCGGCCAATCCAGTTGGCAGTCGCTCGTTTGCATCGATTTAGTGCGTACGACTATTTCGAAACAAGGCGGACGGGGCTTTTTTGCTTCCGCTATGACGACATGGGGGGGGTTCTCAGGACGTTCCTCGCATATCCACCCCCGCACTTATCTTTTTTGTTCATTTCTGTATTTACGAGAACGAACGCGAGTTGATTGCCACAATTTCCGGTCAGATACAAGGCACGATGGTTTTTCATCGCTACATGAGCGTGTACTGAATCAAACATTAATGCGCACTCTCGGAATCAAGCGGGCCGATTACGTGTACCAATTCGATATTTATGAGCCTAAGTGAACGATATGTCAAGGTGTATGTTCATGAGTTGGAACGTGCTTGTATTTATCTCTCAGCTAATGAATGGAGCAGCTAGGCGGGATTAATCGACTGTTTCCCAGGTTTGCTTGTAAATGGCGGTGATGGCAATTCACAAAACAATTTCGGAGGTGCCTCGAAGTACGGCAGGCAATTAATTTCATGCGTTATTTCAGGGAAATGGTTACGGACTTCTCCCGCTATAAGAAATAAGAGAATCACTGGATAACAACCCCTGCGTGATACACCACCGCTTAAAAACAAGGTGCAAAATAGTGTATTAAAATATATGTCCTATTTAACGTCCTCGCAACCACTCCTCGAAATAATTCGCCTCAGCCATGTACCACAAGGAAAGTGATCACAGGTTGAGATAGCTTAAACTCGCTGAGGTTATTCCCAAGTACCAACCACCAAGGCACCCTACGAAGACAGCATCGACACTCAAGAACCGCTTCGGAGGCAGCCCGAGTAGAGAAAGTACAATAAAAAATGCACGCATCTCCACGAAGTGAATCATGTCGAGTGGGCGAAGCTCTGGTTATCGTATGAGTGAGTAACAATACGTTGCCCAAGCGTTCCCCATATAATGTAAATTTAGTGACATAAAGTGACATAACGTGACATAAAGAGTCGACGACAAAGCTAGGTCCTAAGTTCCATAATGTCTACGTTGAAGTCATAGACTAGTTAAAAGGTTCTGTGCTTGTAGTTGTTTTATATTGTTCTGTCACAAATACGACTGATGTTCGTCTACTGTAAACCTTCTTTTTTGTATTCACATACACACAGATGGTTCGACAGTAGCAACGGTTTCCTATATACCATGGCAGCGGACAGTGAGAGTCGACGACAAAGCTAGGTCCTAAGGTCCAAACTGCGTACGTCGAAGTTGCCGACATGTATAAAGGGTTTGTGCTTGTATAAGTGTTTTATATTGTTCTGTCCCATTTATGGTTGATATTAGTCTATTGCTAAACATTTTTTGGTCGTATGCTTTGATTGATCGGTGCTTAAATGTCGGTGTTTTTACGGTGGTGTGGCCTTTTATTTTGTTCTTGTTAACCATTCGGTAACGTTTTACACGGTGCTGTGCCGGGACAACGGACACAGCGGACGTCGACGAACAAGCCTCGCCCCTAAAATGGCTCAGCAGACAATGTCGCTGGACACTGTTTTGTAAAGATAGCTTGCCTTGGCCCCCGCCTCCCGCCCGTAGCGAAGCTGTAGTAGCCCCCCCCCCCCTCTCCTCCCGCTCGTCACGGAGTGGTTATGGTGCGCGAATGCTGACCCAAAGGTCGCGGGATCGAATCTTTACTTTAACGGTCACATTTCGATGTACGCGAAATGGTAGAGGCCTTCCTCGTGTTCGGGGACGCCAATGCCCACCACACCGCCTGGGGAAGCCATCGCTGCTGTCCATGCAGGCAACCAGGGACTGTGGGACATCTGCAAGGCGATGTCTTCCGCCTGCAAGGTGGTGGAGAGGGTGGTACTAGCTCGGATGGAGTGGATAGCGGCCAAACTGTAATACTTTCCGTAGCAGCAGATTGGCTTCAGGCGCCATCGCTGCACAGCTGACATCTCCGAAGTAGTGGCTACCCTTGAAGATGCGAAGGCCGCTGGAGATATGGCAATGCTGGTGCTCCTGGACATCCTGAGTGCCTTTGACGGACTTCCCCATGTGGTCATTGAGCACTGCCTGCTCCAGCTCGGTCTGAATGGCTGTCTCAGGGACTGAAGCTCAGTCCAGTAGCCTTACACTAGCCTTACGGGAAAGCTAAAACTACCGGACTGAAACTCAGTCCAGCAGCTTCAGCTTTCCCGTAGAGCTCCTGTGTAATCCTCGCGCTTTCGCAAGTGTCTACGGTCCGTTGACACCGGCTCTTTTCATTACCGGCCATCATACGTGTTGTAGAAGCCGATGCCGTTTCATTCGCTGTATGCGCCGTTCTGCAATTAACAGATTGGGCTCGATCCTGTCTCAAAAGCAGGGGAATCTCCCCCTACGCGTAACGAAGCGTTTGTTGCGGAAATTGAATGGGATTACAGATGCCCGGCCGTTGTCGCAGCCGTGTTGCAACTCATCGGACATGCGTGTCGGGACTAGGGAGTCTCTCCGTGTGTGTGTGTGTGCGTGTGCGCCATGTCGAGTGCGAGCAACGACGCATTTGCCGAGTTTACAACGTTCTACAATTAACAGATCATGTCTGATCTGGTAATTGCACAACGGCCATACAGCGAGAAGGGGGGGCTCCGACTTCTATAACACGCATAAGGGCCGCTAACGGCCGATGTCAGCGGACCGTACAGACGGTTGTGAAAGCGCGTGGAAGACATGGATACCTTACAGGAAAGCTGGAACTATAGGGGTAAATGTTTTTTTTTTTCTTTTTTCGTCACCAGATTTCGTAGCAGTCTGGCAGTATGGACCACAAAGTCTGGGAACACACTAACGCTATCCCAGTTATAATAACAGAGAGCTGAGCTAATTGGTACTTATTCATTCTAAGAAATTGGCCGCGGTTCTGCGTGCTTCGCTGCAATTGTCGTCTAAAGACGATAGTCTTGTGCCGGCCGTACTACTATGTTTTGCCTTGCCTCAGACAGCGCCCACTCTACGTTGAATTGGCCGCATATGGCTAGCATTGATAAAATAGAGGAGACGCTGCGCGAGATATGGACGCCATCGAAAAAATTACACCATCTCCCGCTAAAGGGAACCATGTGTAGATGTGAAGCAGAGGATGCTAACGCTTACACTGGCGGCGGCGTTCACGCTGGCGCTCATCGCAGCGTTGCGCAGGAGAGAAAACTGGGGAGGCGCAATCAGGCAGTGATGGAGGGGTGTTTCCTACTGGAACATGCCAATCGCTGCTTATGGGCAATGAGAGACAGAAGACTCCGACTGGACACAGGGACCCGAAGTCCGCTTTTAGTTAACGCGAACGCTGCGAATTGTTACTGTTCAACATCGCACAGGAGAAATCTCCCACCGGCACCACATTGCAGGTCAAAATCCAGTGCCATATATACGGGGTGGCCAGTGAACGGTTGTGTCGGTTTTTTCAACCAAGAAACTCGCTAGCAGACGCTGCGTGCGTCGGCGTCGCGAGGCGAGAGAGGGGGGCACGCGCATGCGCAGTGGGAGGTGTGGACGCCGCGGGCAGGGATGCCTAGAGGAGAGAGGGGGGGAGCGTAGGAATGGAGAGAGAGGGGGGGACGCGCATGCGCAGTGGGGAGTGTGGATGCCGCGGGCAGGGATGCCTAGAGGAGAGAGGGGGGGAGCGTAGGAGGGGAGGCGCATGCGCAGTGAGGGTGTGGTTGCCGCGGGGACGGATGCCTAGAGGAGGGGGAGAGGAGGTTGTCTATTACTTTTAAAGGATTTGCGCATGCGCAGTAAGGGTGCTCACGCGGCACACCACCACCACCACCACCGGATTAAGCTTCGCCATAAGATGCTTCACATCTAAAACATGAGCTTGTGCTGAACCAAGGGCCACTGCCAGCGGCAACACTTTATCGTCAGCAAAGCGCTTTTTCGTGCAAAGCGTCGCAGTTCATGCACAGCTTCGCATTTTCAGCACAGCCCAAAAGACACTAGGGCCTTTAGAATTACTTATCTGTGTATTTTCTAATGAAAGAACACATGACCTGATACTTACATATTAATGTCGCGCCTCAGGTATGCGTAGTATTTGCTTTTTGATCGAATATGTTCACAAGTATGAACGCAAACACCAGTTCAACATGTCTGGGCGTTCAGAAATTAGTTAAACTGTGGTCGAGTAGCTACCTGAATCGGGTGACAGACAGACATACCAAAATTTTTGCCAGCTACGTGAACCAGGGCAACAGCAGCCAATACGGAAACGGGAGCCACTGGCAGCGGCAGCAGCAGCAGCAGCAACACTACAATAGCAACGTACAGGAGGTAAGCTGGGCGGACGTCGCTGCTTCCGGCAGCAGCGGCGCTGCGGGGCGCCCTGATGGTGTCGCGGCCGGTCCCGGTCGCGTGAGCGGTGGTGAGCTCGAACGAGCTATACAGCAACGCCTAGGGCCTTTAGAATATACAATTAATGAGTTAAGACGCGAAAACGCACTTCTTAGAGAAGAAATTTCCCAATTGAAAGGCGGAGTCACAACCTCTTTCGCCGCAGCCCGTGCCGGTCGAGGTGTACACGGTAAATGAAAGCGCGGTAGAGACAGCGGATGAACGCGAAGACCGCCCGGTATCTTCCAAGAGGGCCGCGTTAGACCCCGAAAGACCCACGACCGAACCGCGTAGCACTTCCTATGAAAGGCTAAAGAAGCGCATAGAGAATATTGAGACAAGCCTAGACGAGCGTTTCGCGAGCCAGACGGAACAAATTAACAAAATCTTTACCGTGGTCAACAACTCGGTGGCCAAGCTCGCGGAGCAATTGACTCAGGCGATTGCGGCGCTCACAGCGCGAATGGACGACTTAGAAGCGAGGCCCCCCCACCCCTTGCGGGCAGGCCTATGCGGGCGACCGGGAAACCATACGCCAGACCGCAGCAGCAGCAGCAATCCCCGCTGACACACGCAGAAACGCAGCACCAACAGCCTAGTCTATCAGTTGACGGGATACATTAACGCACAAGCACCACGATGGCTATACACGACAAAACACACACACACACACACCAGACAACATCCACAACAGTACACGATCTGGCAGTGGAACTGCCGGGGTTACAGAAGGAAGCGGGGCAATCTCCAGCAATACCTATGCAACAGCGAGAGAAAGCCGGACGTGATCCTCTTACAGGAGACAAATGACCCGGTAAAACTCGCGGGCTACAAAGCCATAGATGCGGCCGCGTCTAGCGAGAGGCAGAGGGAGAGACAACGCCGAGTTGCGTCGACCGGCGTTATGGCGACTTTGCCGGCCGCCGCGGTACTCGTTCGTCGCAACCAAACAGTGGCGCAGCGGGAGCTTCAAGGGGTGAAAATACCGCACGTGTTCGTAGAGCTAATTCCGAGGAGGGGTCGAGGCCTTTTCGTATTGAACATATACAGCAAGCCCTCGTTGCAGCACCGATTCGGGGAGCTGTTCCGCAAGGCACGCGCAGTCGCCGGCGATGCGCCGCTGCTTGTTGCGGGCGACTTCAACGCGCCTCACGCGGCCTGGGGATACGCACGAGAAACGCCCAAGGGCAGGCGCCTGTGGGAGGACGCGGCAGACCAGCGACTGGAACTCATCGCGAACCCTGCCGATCCCACGCGCAGGGGCAACAGCGCGTGCGTTGACACGCTACCGGACCTTGCGTTCGTGGCGAACATAGCCAACGCGCAGTGGCACAACATGCAGGAGGATCTCGGAAGCGATCACTCTCTAATAGAGATCCGAATAGATACGGGGCAGCATGCTAGCGGGAGTCACTTCGAGAGCGAAGGGAAAGCCAGGGGACGTAGGCTCCGTCTCGTGGAATGGGACACTTTCCGCAAAACACGCAAAGAACGCGAGCGAGGCGACCGGCCGATAACGAACATTGCCGAATGGACCGAGACGCTCAGGGCAGACGTGGAGGCGGCAACGCACGAGGTCCCTCCCGAGGCAAACCTTCAAGTGATCGATAGCAGGCTCCTGCACATGTGGGAAGCCAAGCAGGCTTTGCTGAAGAGATGGAAACGTCAAAGGCACAATAGGACGCTCCGCAGGCGCATAGCCAAACTGAACAGAGACACAGAAGCGCACGCCTTCCAGGTATGCCGCACGCAATGGGAAGAGACGTGCAATGACCTTGAGACTCAGATGCGCGGTGCGAGCGCTTGGCGCCTCTTCCGGCACCTTCTGGATCCGGAGGAGACCAAGACGGCTCAAGGGCACAAGATTCGCCGACTCGTACGCGACTTTGGGGGCACGCCAGATGAATTTCTTAAGGCCGTGCGCGAACGTTATTTTAGAACGGGAGAAAGAATAGAACACGCAATGTACGATGGCGACGACAACGAGAAGCTAGACGCGGAGTTTAGCGAAGCAGAAATCAGGGCGGTTCTAATGAGTCTCCACACAAGGTCGGCTCCTGGCCCGGATCGGGTGACCAACAAGACTCTACGCAACCTGGACGACGAGTCAATTACGCGACTGACGGCCTACGTTAACGAATGCTGGCGAGAGGGCTCCCTCCCTAACGCGTGGAAAAGGGCCCGCGTGGTCATGATTCCGAAACCGGGCAAGCAGGTGACGATCGATAACCTAAGACCAATCTCGCTCACGTCCTGCGTGGGCAAAGTCATGGAACACGCTGTACTGACTCGCGTGATTGATTACCTCGAGGACACCGACGTCTTCCCCCCACGATGTTGGGATTTCGTCGCAACCTTTCCGCGCCGGACGTGATGCTACAGCTCAAACACCAGATCGTAGACGACACCTCTAGTTCTACCAAAGCGATTCTCGGCCTTGATCTGAAAAAGGCCTTTGACAGCGTCGAGCATGCGGCGATTCTCGACCGTGTCCGATCGCTGGGATTAGGCGAAAGAATGTATAATTATATACGCGATTTTCTCACGGGCAGGCGTGCGAGCGTCGTCGTCGGTAACGCAGAATCACCGGAATTCGAGACGGGCCCAACGGGTACGCCGCAGAGCTCCGTCGTGTCGCCCATGTTGTTTAATCTCGTCCTTCTTGGGCTTCCCGAAAAACTAGCTACAATAGACGGGTTGCATCACAGCCTCTACGCGGACGACATCACCCTCTGGGTCTCCGGAGGAGGATGCGACGGCCACGCGGAGCGAACGCTTCAGATGGGCGTGGATGCGGTCCAGAAGTTCTTGCGAGGTACGGGACTCGAATGTTCGGCGGCCAAGTCCGAGCTATTATTGCTCTACAGACCCACGAGCAGGGGCCGCAAAACCGTTCTTCCCGGCGGAGGGAGATCAGAAATCAGAATAGTAACGGCGGACGGTTTTCCCATACCGAGTGTAGAGCACATACGGATATTGGGACTGCACCTGCAGGCCAACGGTCACAACGGCGAGATGGTACGAAGACTTAGACGTTCGGTAGACGATACGATTCGACTCCTCCGCCGCATAACGAACAGACGCAGCGGTATGCGGGAAAGCTGCGCGATCCGTCTCGTACAGGCGTACGCCATCGGTCGCATAACGTTCGTAGCCCCTTATCTAAAGTGGCTGGCGTCCGAACGAAACAAGGTTGACTGCATGACACGCAAGGCATTCAAGAGAGCGGTCGGCATCCCTGTCAACGCGAGCACGGACACGTTCTTCGAGCTGGGCCTGCACAACACCCTGAGCGAACTGATCGAGGCGCACAACATTGCACAATACGAGCGATTGTCCAAGTTTAAGACGGGCAGGCGCATCCTCGAGTCACTCGGCATTGCATACCACGCACAATGCGGGGAGAAGACGATGGTTCCGATCACGGTCCGCGATCGTCTCACCGTTCCGCCGCTCCCCAAGAACATGCACCCGACGCACCACGTTGGGCGCCGCAACAAAAGAGCGAGTGACCTGCAAAGAATGTATGGCAACAGCGACGAGGTGGTGTACGTAGACGCCGCGAGATACCCAGAGCGAAGGTGTGCTCACGTGGTCGCAGTTGTGAATCGCACGGGCAAATGTATCGCGAGCGCCACTGTGCGTACGGAACACACTGAGGCGGCCGAAGAGGCGGCGATCGCTCTTGCGCTGGTCGCGGCGCCGGAAGCTGAGGTCGTGATCAGCGACTCCCAGGCTGCCGTTCGTGGCTTCGCGCGCGGCCGCATCTCGTGGCAGGCGGCCCGCATACTTCAAACTTGTTATGGCAGCAGGGACGGCGGCGGGCTTCGAGGAGCGATGGCCTCGACGTCGTCATCCTCGCAGTTCAAAACCGAAAATGCGACAGTCTTCCTCCTGTGGACCCCGGCTCACACTAGCGTCCCGCTTGCAGGTAACCAGGCCGCCCACACCGCAGCTCGAGGTCTCATTCACCGAGCCGCGGCTGATTCGGTGGCCGCATACACATCTGAGAGCGGGGCGATATCATTAACAACACAACAACAGCAAACGGAATGGTCATGGGGCGATCGCCTGACCACATTCAGCGAGATAACACAACATTACAGACTAAACAGACGCATATACCCACCACCACACGACAAATTAAACAAAAAAATTACACCATCTCCCGCTAAAGGGAACCATGTGTAGATGTGAAGCAGCGGGCGCTAAGGCTTACACTGGCGGCGGCGTTGACGCTGGCGCTCATCGCAGCGTTGCGCAGGAGAGAAAACTGGGGAGGCGCAAAGCAGGCAGTGATGGAGCAGTGTTTCCTACTGGAACATGCCAATCGCTGCTAATGGGCAATGAGAGACAGAAGACTCCGACTGGACACAGAGACCCGCACTCCGCTTTTAGTTAACGCGCACGCTGCGAATTTTTATTGTTCAACAACGCACAGGAGAAATCTTCCACCGGCACCACCTTGGAGGTCAAGATCCATTGCCATATATACGGGATGGCCAGTGAACGGTTATGCAGCGCGAGCAGTCGGTTTTTTCAACCAAGAAACTCGCTAGCAGACGCTGCCTGCGTCGGCGTCGCGAGGCGAGAGAGGGGGGAAGCGGAGGAGAGGAGAGAGAGGGGGGTGACACGCATGCGCAGTGGGAGTGTGAACGCCGTGAGCAGGGATGCGTAGAGGAGAGAGGGGGGAGCGTAGGAGAGGAGAGAGAGGGGGGACGCGCATGCGCAGGGGGGAGTTAGACGCCGCGGGCAGGGATGGAGAGAGGGGGGAGTGTAAGAGGGGAGAGAGGAAGAGAGGCGCATGCGCAGTGAGGGTGTGGTTGCCGTGGGGAGGGATGCCTAGAGGAGAGAGAGGGGGAGAGGAGGTTTTTTATTTTTATTTTTTTCTTTAACTGTTTGCGCATGCGCAGTAAGGGTGGGCACGCGGCACACCACCACCACCACCACCACCACCACCGGATTAAGCTTCGCCATAAGATGCTTCACATCTAAAACAGGCCGTAACCTGGAGGTTGTTACAAACCAACACTTTCAACAGCCCGGCGATCCTACGCCTCTGTTATCCGAGTCAATACCCGACGGACGTGTGCAAAGCGTGCGGGCAAAGAGCCACACTGCGGCACATGCTTTGGGAATGTGCCGGGAGAGTAAATGTCGCTGCCGCCGCTCACTACGCGACGCATGCTAGGCAGGGACAAACTGCGAGGGCTACCACCGCGCGAGGGCAGGGGCCGGCCGCCGCCGCGGCTGCGGGCACTACTGCGGATCAGCTGCGTCGGCGTCGCTGCCGCTGGGAGGCGGCACTCACCAGCGACAAGCTTTCCGACCAGCTTTGGGCCGTCCGGCAAGCCGAAGATGCCGCCCGGGTCCAAGGACTTCCCGCCGTCATCTGAGGCACCGCCATCATTGACGGAGAGTGGGACGGAACAGGGGGCAATCCCCTCTTCCCCCCCGCCTCGCCCGAAGGAGCCGGACTTTAAATAAAGTTTATTCATTCATTCATTGAAGTATCCCAAGAAAGACTATCGTCTTTAAAAAAGCTTGCATACGTGGCCGCGACTCGGGGGGGAATACTGTTGCATTTTACTGACAACGTATGGCTGAACGCGACTTTAAACCATGAGTGCACGTGAACAGGACATTCGAAAGCGTTCCGCGTCTAAGGCACTCTGCACTTATTCATAATACAAATCG
This sequence comes from Rhipicephalus appendiculatus, assembly GCA_030522465.1. Taxonomy (NCBI): domain Eukaryota; kingdom Metazoa; phylum Arthropoda; class Arachnida; order Ixodida; family Ixodidae; genus Rhipicephalus; species Rhipicephalus appendiculatus. The sequence continues at coordinate 64,685 of JALIZH010018720.1, read as the reverse complement.
GATACCTGAAAAACTGCACGTGTAATTTCTTAACATTAGCTACGCAATGCGACTCAGGAATATAAACTGCTCGCACTTCGGCATCGCGCGATAAATTAAGATGGTTAGAATTTATGCTTCAGACCCCCATGGCCTACTCTTTTTTATTGTCGTCACATGATTGTTACTTGTAGTCCTTTTAAGAAGTGACAAGCAGAATTAAGATAGTCATCTTTTCAACAGCTATGGTTATAGTTATGCTATAGTTATGACACCGATTTCAATACGAACACAAATCAAAGACTGTGCGAATGGTTTTCGCATAGTGAGAGAACAATTTTTAAAGCAGTCCTACACTGGTAAGGTAACAATTTTCTAAACAACCCAAGCATTGCACGTTTTATTTTAAACATATAATCACAAGCTTTAACTTAGGAATATTGCCATTACTTGTGACAGCAAAAATATCACGATTATTAAAACTGAAGTAACCTGGTATACAGCAGGAACTGGAGTATTCAAAATATTTTGTAACTACAGGCTGAAATGCGGTTGTGACTACAGTATTCAAGGTGGCACTTTGTCAACACCATTTAAATAGAAGTGATGCATAAATACTAAGCAACTTTCATTGATAAACATTATCATGAATATCATGGTAGTGCACTGATGTCATGTTATGTCATGTAGGGGATTGATGTAGGGGGATGATGTCATGTAGGGGATTATCAATATAGCTCCGAGAGTCCTGTAAGTACGCGAGCTGCATGCATCTTGGTAATTAGGTGATTAAAATGATGAAAGTTTCCCCCCCGCGGTTCCAATGTCTGATTCATTCAGAATTTTTCGTCGTTGCTGAATATACGAAACATATTTGGCATTTCGAATATGCATTATTCGGTTCCACCCTATCGAAAATTCTCATATGGCAGATATGCCTCGTATCCAATAATCTCGTATGAACACATATGAATCATATGTGTTCTCGTATGATCATACGAGATTATTGGATATGTGTCATACGTGTCATATGAGAATTTTCGCTAGGACAGACCCAATTCCAATAGAACGCTATTCAATTCGTTACTCGAAATTTTCAAATATTCGCTAATCTCTCGTAATTACAATATAAATGAAACGAAATTCACGCGGACAAAAAAGACAACTTGCCGCTGGCAGGGAGCGAACCTAAAACCTTCGCATTCGAGAGTGCGACACCTGCCGAACTTTTGTGATGAACATGATATGATCATGCTCAGTGCGTTTACTCTTACGTAAACACAGAATGTAAAGGAAAATATTGATATAACACCTACCACTCAATGAAACTGGATAGTAAATACCCACTGAAAGCGAGAAGTGCTCGCCTCGCCTACTGAAAAAGCGCCGTGGTTTGTGTCCTTTCTTCGTCCCGTCTTTGAGCGCTGTTTTCTACTGGAAATCATGAACCGAGCAGCCCAAATGCGTACCCTTTTACTGAAAAACAGTACCGTGCGCATTAATGAATGAAATACGGCATGCTGTCGGCAGCGCCATCTACTTGCTATCTCGGCATACGGCGCATGACCTCCGAAACTTGAGCGGCGCTCGTCCCCTCGCCACAAATCGCGAAGGTCGTGCGTGACACAAGGGGTGAGCGTGTGCTCGGCGAGATGGCGCTTAACGCAGCAAGCTCTCAAGCGCGGCCGCAAACACCGGCTGGCGCAAGTTTCATCGTCTTGCGATTGCACGGTGCATCCTCGTGTCTTTGTTTGGCACCCAAAAAAAGTTCGCTTGGCAACCAACGTCATCACTGTGGCTCCCGCGGCTGCTATAAATGCCTAACAAGGCGGTAGCGCTGAGGTTTTCCGCGTGAATTCTTTTTTAACGCGATAGCGTTAAAGAGCTCGTTTCGCAGAAATTCCGGCGTCGGCGTCGTTGGTTGTGAGCGAAAAATCATCATCTTGTCCGTGACCGAAAATTCGAGAAAGATGCAAATAAAATAAATAATAAAAATTTTCGCGTCCGAGTGAGGATCGAACCCGGGTCGTCTGCGTGGCAAGCAGGCGTTCTACCACACAGCCATGCCTCTGCTTGGATATACTGTGAAAATAACTTCCTCTGCTTGAAAATGCAGTGAAAATAACTTCCATGCTTCGCAAACGCAAGCGTCCTTTATATAGGCGTCGCAATATAACATGTAATATCCCAGGAATATTGCGTGGTACAAGCGTAAATTGCCATCGGGCGTCAGAATATGTGACTATCATAACGATTCCATAGTTTAAAGCCAGCCACCCATTACAAACGGCACACACCTTACTGCGCGTATTCCCTTAACACCACGTAGTGGGTGCATAGCAAGTTCGAAAACATTTCCCAGATTTGCCGCGCATAATTTCTCCTGGTTTAAACCATACTAGAGTCGGGGTTTCAGCCATTTATTCTCTTTACGTATGTTCGTGCGCGTGCTTTATGAGGGCGCGTATATACACACATGCAAAATGGGTTTACAGGTGTGCACCAATGCCATTGTTCGTAAAAACTTGACGGCTTCAAGCGCCCCCCCCCCCCCCCCCCCCCGGCTTGTTTCTCGAGGCGGATATCGAGAGAGAGTGACCTAGACGGCAGCTTGAAGTCGGTGATCATAGGTGTTGGAGGAAAGAGCCCTTCAAACGGATGCCCGTGCAGTGATTGGACGTTCCTAATTACGGCATTTCCTTAACTAGGGATATCTAGTGTACATACCGAGCCACCAAGCTACCGCTTGGCACGATTCTGTCGTCTTACAATATGCAAATAAACTTATATTTCTTCATAACCAGTCTCTCTCTCTACCTCGGCTCCAACAGTCCATGGGCTAGTTCGACTTCGCTCAGCACATCGCTACACGCTGGTCGGCTCTTGCAGAAGGCCAGTCGCAACAATGGGATGCAAAAGTATTATCGCGTGCTGTGTTCTAAAGTGAGTTCACACAAAAACACATACTTTTGGGTTCGTAACCACAAAAAGGAGCAGCCACTATATTACATTTTGAGAGATTTTATAATCATAGTTGTTTCATTTACCATCCTTACACAAATCAGCATGATAGCGTTTATATACACGCTGGAACAGCCAGTTTTTCCATTAAAGAGTCTCTCTCTCTCGACAATTGTCTACTGCCGACAGCAAGAGTAGAACATAGCTCTCACTAACAGCATGAGCGGAATGAAGTTTAATATTCAGAGGGAATGCGCAGGTTCCCTTCGTATAGTATTGTGATGTATTACCGTACAGCGCTTTGCATCCGACAAAATGTTATCAGGGCCGAAGCTTCTTGCGCCACAGCGGAGCTCTAGTACACTGGTGCCGAGGCAGATTGATCGACGCATAATATCAAGACCAGGGCGTTGGCGATCCATTGTTACTAAATTAGTTCCTTCAGCGATCACACAGCGCTCACGGATGGCGCGAACGTAATCAACTTCCATCTGGACCGAAAAATCGCAGTTTAATCGCAGCTCTTTACAAACATTCGTTTTTTTGTAGAACAAGAATACCTGCGGTCAGAATGTGATGATGTGTTATGTAATAAACTAGCGTCCCATTTTCTCGTCCTGCAGCTCCTGTAAAATGCACATGCACATAACATATGCATATTTTCCAGCATACCTTGAATACAATAATTTACTAACCAATTTTCAGTCCCGCTTTCCCGAAGTGTTCGTTGCCAACCGCAAGTTGAATCCTTTGCAAATGACCTATTTCGGCCATCCTGACCTCGGCATTGAAGCTGGAGGCATTGCAACGCGCGCTTAATTTTTATGCGAAATAGTGCTTCAGGCGCGACAACTGTTAGTATCTCCAGGCTCAGGCTGCGCTTTAGTATTTGTGAAGCTTCGCGAACGTTTGACATAACGTAGAAATACCCAGTGATAACGCAGAAATTTTCGGCCAGGCATGCATACAAAATGACGCTTTCCTTCAACAATCGTGTTGCCGACGGCCGACGACTGAAACTGATTTTGATAACTCTTACAGGGGCCTATCACCACTACCAGTCTACCGTGTGCATTGCGTGTAAGTACTTTGAGTTTTCAATTCCAGGGCACGAGTTCGCCGAATGAAGATTTCCCCCCAATAAGCATTTCAGCCGCACCTACATCAACGCAATTAAGTTGCTGCAAAATGCTTCAAAGGTGCAAGATATAAATGAGACGCGCGCCATTTACAATCCTCTTTAATGTAGCGCTAGCCTTACCTCCAGAGCTTTTCAATATATTTCCGTTCGTTTTACCCATCTAGCTACTCTAGTAACTGTGCTTCACCTGCGCGATGGCAGACTGAACAATGCACCGCAAATATCCCCGCTTATGCCTTTTTTCACAAAATCAGTAATTATATTAGGCTTTTTAAGGTATTTTTTTTTGTGAATTAGTGTGTATATTTTCGCCCTGAGCATGTACACAAACTATCTGCACCACACTGTCCAACCAGTACGCATAACAAATCCGTAACCCCAAGAACTATACTGCACTGGAACCGTGCACCTTCCCTGCGCTGTTGCTGCCATCCAAGGCCATCTTGGAAGGCCGATGTAAAGAATGTTCTCTAGTTCTGTGTTTTATGTTTACTGGCTTGTTCTTTGCTTTTTCTGGTTCGTTCTCTGCCACATCAACAGACGCCAGAGTAACTGGGTAAAATTCTGTTCAAGGTTTCATTTGATATCGCGTGATAACAATCTTCTTGTCTACATCGTAGAATGCATTACGATTGACTTCAGTCGGGCACGTGAGAGCCCTTATTTATCTGCAAATAATGTAAAAAAAAAGCTGCCTTCGTTATCACGCACTTTATAAACCTGTCCCTGTTCATGGTCACGAAAGGATTACATTATTGCGGAAAAAAGAAAAAAAAAAAGACACTGCAAACGGCTATAGGGCAATCAACGTCACTACTTGCAGATATTATTGTGAATTCGCCTAAGTAAGGCACGTTGGTACGCCTCCGATCGTAACCTAATAGATATTCTTCGTTACTTACCAGGAACTGTAGCGTGTCCTGGCACATGCGAGGACGCAGCATGCAGAGCAGTGGCCACGGACTTCATGGGATAATCGCACTCCGAAAACTTCGCTCATTGCGGCCGATGTTGCGGAGCATCACGTATATCACGCACAACAAACTGGTATTGACAGAGACGAAATGCGTGGGTCTAGCAAAAAAAATAAAAAATAAAAGAAAAGCACGGGACACAGCACAACACAAGCCCACTTGGCACTGTCACATGCCGATAATAGTGGGCGTCGATTAAAAAATATTTGCGCACAGTGTTGCTCGCCGAGAACAAGGCGCTGGACAAAACTGGTGCATGCTTTAGATTGCCTTCACTGAATTCGATAAATACAAGCTTGGAGACTGTTGCGTGGCGTCTTCTCGCTCGTGACGTCGGCTGAGGGATTATGCTGATAGCTCGTGCTTGCTATGCATGGAAGCGTACGGGCTCTACGGTGGGCTAGTTCGCCCACGAACTCCGTTTGGTCACAGCTCAGAAAACGTGGTCTGTGTTCACTCTCCCGTTGTATTTCTTGGTATTTTTTGGTGTTCTGTCACAACGTGCAAGAAAGCAGTTCCGCGCACAAGATATGCTGCCGTTGAAAAAGTCTAGGCACGCGCGTGGACAGAAAAGTCGATATAATAGCTGACGAACTTTCCGGCATAGTTCTGTTTTCCGGATAAAGCGACAAGCGCTTGCAGTGCCTTCTACGGCGAACGTTGCCTCTATGACAATTTATTTTGGTTTTCGAGTTAGCGTAAGGTTCTTCTAAGTTGGCAGCACCCGCGACATCGCCACTCGTAGGACGCTGTTATTCGCCGCTCATGGCCTCTGTGATGTTAGGACCGTTCCGCAAGTATTCTCGACGTAACAGACAGAAATTTGCAGGGTGCACACAACATTACGAGTGGTGACCAGCAAGAGCTATTGTACCTCGCATCCCTCGCCCTGTAGTGGGGCTGCCCTCTAGGTAGTTCTGTATAACTACGGTAGTGGCGCTTTAACTACAGAAGCTTTATGAGATGGCACCAATGCCACTCTCTTGACAGTGAACTTTCTTGGGTTATGTGTGTGGCGTGTCGTTTTATCGTATAGACAAATTTTCAGCAGCAGAACGTTGCGGGGAACGTCACATCGCCACGTTATTCAGTTATTTTCCCGCGCGGGGAAGACCGCTCATTCTCGACGTCAGAAAAGCTTGAGACCAAGTGATCTGATGGAACTCCGCCGTGGAGGGGCATACGTTTCCAATGTTTGTGAGCGGGCGTTACGTAGTGACTACAAAATTAGCCGTATGAAACAACGCTAGTAATAATTATAGGATACACTCACGCAGGGGCTGGTAACCTGCGGCCCGCGAGGCAGTATTATGCCGCCCGCGGCAAGACGTCAGACTGCCGTCTTCTTCCCGTATCACTTCCTATAGGAAGGCCGAGGTAGCAGTTTTGACCTAAAATGGTCTGGGTCAGGTTGTTTATTTTTTGTCCTTCTGCCACCGCATACTGTGATCCGTGGATAAATATCGATATGAATCTGAAATATCTCAGATGGACAAAATTGAGTTTGTCCAGAAGCTGTACGCTCTATTTATCGTCGCTACGTCACATATTCTTCACATCCTTCCGATTATCATAGTCTTCAGTTTAACAGCTTGTCTTCTCGTCGTTAGGCTGAACCCTCGATGTTTGGTTAAACATTTGACTCTGATTTACTCTCAACGATTAACTCAGCTTAGCAAAAAAAATGGGGGGACCCTTAATCTTCGCCTTTAAGAGTTGAACGTGATAGCGATATCCTGTCCGGGAGTGCCTACTTCAACCACTTTGTGCATACTTGCTATGCATCCACTACGTGCTGTTAAGGGAATACGCGCAGTAAGGTGTGTGTCGTTTGTAATGGGTGGCCGGTTTTAAACTACGAAATCGTTATGATAGTCACATATTCTGACGCCCGATGGCAATGTACGCTTATACCACGCAATATTCCTGGGATATTACATGTTATATGGCGACGCCTATATAAAGGACGCTTGCGTTTGCGAAGCATGAAAGGTATTTTCACTGCATCTCCAAGCAGAGGAAGTTATTTTCACTGTATTGCCAAGCAGCCTTGAGTATTTTGTTCGCTGGGATGTATATTACGCACATCTGTGATAAATACAATGAAAAAAAAAGCAGAGGCGTGGCTGTGTGGTAGAACACCTGCTTGCCACGCAGACGGCCCGGGTTCGATCCTCACTCGGACCCGGGAATTTTTATTATTTATTTTATTTGTATCTTTCTCGATTTTTCGGTCACGGACAAGATGATGATTTTTCGCTCACAACCAACGACGCCGATGCTGACGCCGGAATTTCTGCGAAACGAGCTCTTTAACGCCATCGCGTTAATCATTAACACCTCTGAAACCAGCATCGGCCAACATTATCAAGAGGTGAATATGTCTCCTTTTCATCACCGCACGGATCCGTTCAGATACAGTACTTTTTCAACTCTTTTCAACTGGTATGCTTTACGCGGTCCTTTAAGATTTTTGTCACATCCTGAGTTCCGATTGTATATTGCTAAGGACTGATATTCGCGTGTCGTATGCCTTTTTATTTTCTTTTGTGAGTAAGTAGCCTGCGCTTTTCGCCACCTATTTGGTAGCCCTTCAAGGCTTAATTATAGTGCAATAAATGAATAAATAAATAAATAAATAAATAGGCATGAATAACTTGAACTTCGAATGTTTCTCGGTCATGCACTACATTCTCTCCTAAAAGTACTTAAAATTAAACGATTTTGCAGAAAACTGTCGAATATCCCGCGCAGCACCTTCAGATCTTGGACACTGTCGCCATCTGTTGGTGGGAGATGAACACACTCAAAGAAATCACCATGCGCTTCTCACAAGGTGGCAGGCAAGGCGTGCGGTGAAACCGCGGTGTTTTGAACTGGCGTACCATGATAAATTTGAGACCACTAGCTCAAATGATCCTTAACAAGAAGCCATGAATAAAAAAAGTGCTGCCAAAATTTTGAATTTATGCTTCGCTGACTGCAATTTTGTGAAAATCGATTTGCCGAGTGGGCAACGAACTACCCGAAATGGCATGCACATAAATTTTATGTACACATAAGACAGAATACGGGGATAATGAAAAGCACATTGATTGCAAATTTCATGGTATTGGGTACCAGGAGTTACGGAGTCGCCCTCTACCGGGTGCACCTCTCTTGGGTGCTAGGTAGCATACGCCGGCGTGCTGCTGATGGGTTTGCTTGTCGGCGTTATATGAAAAACTATGTGGAAGCCCCTGGGCATTTCTTTGAATACTTTCGGAACGAGGGCAGTTTTTACAGTAAAAATAATAACCTTGGACAAAAAAAAAGCACATAATTGTCTGTAGGCGCTATGTGTTTGCAAAAAAATGTAGTATGGGCGCCGAATGTGCGCTGTCGACGCGATGAGGAATCTCCAAACAAGCTTCTTGCGTGAAAGGCAGGTAGTCCCTGTGGGCGAACTATGTGACAAATTCACGCATTGGTCTGTCTCTACAAATAATTGAGGCGAACCAGATTGGAGCCTCTATTGGGCAGTCACGTGGCCGCAGCATAAATGGACATTTATAAGTTAGTGCACAAGAAACCGTTGTTGCGTTTGCGTTGTCATTGTTTTTCAAAAATAATTTCTTAAAACTTCAAGAACATGGCGCTTATGGCAATATTTTGCGCACCGTCAGCAATATTATTTCGATATTTTTGTTAGGTTCTTAGACATGTCAGTATATAGTCAAATGGCGCCCCAGTAAGCGCTTACCGGTTTCCTCAGCGAGCAATTTCCCAGGCTTCTTTTTTTGTCATGTTGTACATACATTCGTTAGAGCTAAGGGAAAGGTAAGGATCTGGCGTACTTTCATTTCATGTCCAGAAATTTTGGACATTGCCCCTTCAGCATTTTCGGATGCTTCACTGCAGTACACCACCTTAACTGAATGTGTGGCGTTTAAAAAGAACTATATCTCAATAGATCAGCTGAGTTTCAAGAAGTTTCAAGTAACATTGATGTGAGAGGGCTGTCCTTGAATAACATGCGCACAAATGAAACTTGTTCGTTAGTTTGTCACTGAGTTACAGTGATGTCTCATGAAGAGCGTGCGGTGAAGCCACACTCCAGGAGCTTGTGGTTTAACATACTCCCAGAGAGGGCAAAGAATTGAAATGTGTGAAGGTGGAACTGTAGAAAGATTGAAAACGGTTCGCGTTGATATTGTAACGGCAGAGGCATGCATCGTTCTGCTTTTTTTGAGAACGTGAAAGGATTTAGGAGGTGGGAAAGAGGGAGAGGAAGTGATTACGCGCGTGCAAGATCTGTTTACAATACCGCGAACTTGGGCTTGTTGGTGAAGCATTGTGAAACGCACGGAGCAAGTAACGGCCGTAACACAAGAAGACGCTGTGTGTGTTCCCCTCCAGTGTTCCGGCCGTGACTTGCGCGGTGTGTTTCACAATGCTTCAATCAAGGACAGCCTTCTGAAATCGATGCTGCTTGAAACTTATTGAAACTCGGCTGATCTATTCAGATATAGTTCTTTTTAAACGCCACCCATTCAGTTATGGTGGTGTACTGCAGTGAAGCATCCGAAAATGTTGAAGGGGCAATGTCCAAAATTTCTGGGTATGTGCAGCGTGATTTCCACCTCTGATTTTCCATTGCAGTGATCTTGCCTGTATCAATAGAATCAAAACGTGCATACCCAAAGGTTACCACTGTAGGCTTCACAACTGCTCTTACGAAGCACTGTACGAGGCCAAACATGTGGCAGCGTGCAATGCAACAACGTTCACTGGACTAACTCTCCGAACAACGGCAGTAGACAAGGACCAGCTCGAATTAGGAATCGCGGAAAAGAAGAGAGAACTCATTGCAGCAAGTAGCTGCAAAGCAGGGCAAAAGATGGTGCAGAGACCACAATGTAAAGTTTTGACGCGCGACATTCATTGGCGAGTTGTCCAGCAATTTCAGTGGCGAAACTATGCCTACAACTCAAAAGGCTCGGCATTTGTCCGAGAAGAATACATACGTATGCATAAAAAACAAATCATGTTTGGATGGGCCAATTTGAATTTGGCAATCAATTAACCTAATTTAGGGGTCTAAAGGGAGGAGACAGACATAAGAGCCGGCTTGCCGCGTCAGCATAAGACCAGCGTGCAAGGGCGGGCGTCTCAGCGAGTGCTTTCTGCTATACCACTAACATCGCAGCCCCTCGCCGAATAAGCAATCTTCCTCGCGGAAATGCTGGCTGCACGCTCGTGTTGTAGCTGATGGCTGCTGACTATTTTAAAGTTATAAAATCAAAGTTTCAAGCAGCTTAAGCTCATCCTGACGACACGTGTGAAGACTAAACCGGGATCCGTTGCGTAAGTCCTGCACTGCGGCACCGAAAAGTGGCTACCATTTATAAGACGCCTTAAAACACGGCAACTGCATATTCCAGTGATTTAAATGCGTTGTAAAGCGCACAGTGGATGTCAAGGGCACCGCCCGTGCGGGAAAACCTCCCGATTTCATCAGAATATCAGAAGAAGGGGCATTCTAAAATTTTGTTTTCCGCGCGCGTCGGTGCTCCCAATGCAGGTGACGCTGCCGTCTATCCTAAGAAGCACGTCACGCCGACGGTGTCACCGGCTCTTCCGGTGGTGGCCCTCACGCCCAATATTGTGGCATATGTTATCTGAACTTATTTGTTTACGTCATTTTATGTGAGCGTATTTGTTTCCTTTTGTGCACTGCTTCTTCGAAAATCATGGCTCACCAACTAGCCCAACAGTACATATTGTTACGGGGAGAACCTCTTTACTATCGACACACACAATAAATTCAGTGGCTGACAAGATGGCGCTCAGCTCGCAGGGTCTGTCCACGTCGTCTTCTTTCCAATCCTCCTCGTCGTCCTCTTCAGCCCGTTACATAATTTCCCGTCGGCTGGAGCACCGACCCGGTGCTAATCAGGAGGCAGGCGAATGATATGGCTTGAGCCGGGTAACATGCACTATGTCAGTACGAGGGTGGACGACGGCGGGATCAGTAGGGGCGATTTCGTAGGTGACGTCGGTCACTTGACGTAAGATGCGGTATGGGCCTGAATAGCGTGGGAGTAACTTCTCCGAAAGTCCAACGCGGCGTGAGGGGGGACCAAAGCAGGACTAGACTACCGGGTGCGTAGTGAACGTCACGATGGCGAGCGTCATATACGCGCCTTTGATTGTCCTGCGAGTCCGCTAGTCGTCGTCGAGCAACTTGGCGCGCCTCTTGGGCCTTCGTTATTGCTTCCCGAGCGTACTCCGACGTGTAACTTAGTCCCATCGGCAGCAGCGTGTCGAAAGGTAGCGCAGGGTAGCGGCCGAACAAAAGAAAAAATGGAGAAAACCCAGCGGTGCCGTGTCGAGAGGAATTGTAGGCGAATGTGACAAATGGTTACGTGGTGTCCCAGTCGCGGTGGTCGGCGGAGACATACATGGAGAGCATGTCCGTAAGAGTTCGATTGAGACGCTCGGTTAGACCATTTGTTTGTGGATGATACGCAGTCGAGAGCTTGTGTTTAGTGGCGCAGGAGCGTAGGAGGTCATCAACCACTTTGGAAAGGAAGTAGCTGCCTCGGTCGGTAAGGAGCTGCCGAGGTACGCCATGGTGTAGGATGACGTTCTCCAGGAGGAAATCGGCAACATCAGTTGCACAGCTGGTTGGAAGGGCCCGTGTGATCGCGTATCGGGTAGCATAATCGGTTGCTACTGCAATCCACCGATTTCCCGCAGCCGACGTAGGAAAAGGGCCAAGCAGGTCAACGCCGACACGGTAGAATGGGTCTTGTGGTACGTCGAGTGGCTGCAGGCGTCCGGCTGGATGGGTTGTTGGCTTTTTCCGTCGTTGACAAAGGTCACAGGCAGCAATATAACGGCAGACGTCGCGGTACATACCAGGCCAGAAGAAGCGCCGGCGAACTCTGTCATAGGTCCGTGACACGCCGATGTGACCAGCTATCGGTATATCGTGAAGCTGGGCGAGAACAGTCTGGCGCAGTTGAGGGGGGAACGACGAGTAGTCTCTCAGGGCCGTCAGGGCGCATGTTGCAACGGTATAATACACCATCGTGGAGCACAAACATTCGAAGGGAAGGGTCGGGTGTCGCCGATGTTAGCCTTTGGATAATGTTGTCCAAGAAAGCGTCCCGCCGTTGCTCGAGTCCGATGTCATGAAAAGCGGAGAGAGAGAGAACGTTGGCAGATAGGGTGGCCGTAGGACTGTCACACTCTGCTGGGTCGACAGGATAACGGGACAAGCAGCCGGCATCTTGATGCAAACGGCCGGTTTTGTACACGACTGAGTAATCGAATTCTTGAAGGCGCAGCGCCCAACGACCAAGGCGGCCTGAAGGGTCTTTCAGAGAAGAAAGCCAGCACAAAGCATGGTGATCAGTGATGACTGTGAATGGCCGGCCGTACAGATAGGGGCGAAATTTTCCGACTGCCCAAACGAGCGCCAAACACTCACGTTCAGTGATGGAATACTTCCGCTCAGCAGGCGAAAGAAGGCGGCTGGCATAGGCAACAACCCGGTCTCGTCCTTGCTGTTTCTGGGCCAGGACTGCACCGATGCCATAGCCACTTGCGTGGGTACGCACTTCTGTTGGAGCTGAGACGTCGAAGTGAGCGAGAATGGGTGGAGAAGTAAGCAGTCGTACCAGATTTCGGAATGCATCTGCCTGTTCAGAGCCCCAGACGAAGGTAACGTCTTTCTTAAGGAGTTCAGTGAGAGGGCGCGCGACGTCGGCAAAGTTTTCAACAAAGCGGCGGAAGTAAGAGCGCAGTCCAAAGAAACTGCGAACGTCTTTGGAACAGGTTGGTACAGGGAAATCTTTCACCGCCCGTATTTTATCTTGATCAGGGCGAACACCGACGGAATCAACGAGGTGTCCGAGCACAGAAATTTCACGACGGCCGAAGTGGCACTTGGCCGAATTTAGCTGCAGTCCCGCCGCACGAAAGACAGATAAGATCTTCGATAGCCTTTCAAGGTGTGTCGCAAAAGACGGAGAAAAAACGATGACGTCGTCCAGGTAGCACAGGCAGATGGACCACTTGAAGCCGTGCAGGAGGGCATCCATCATACGTTCAAACGTGGCGGGCGCATTGCATAAACCGAATGGCATTACTTTAAACTGGTAAAGGCCGTCGGGGGTGATAAAGGCCGTCTTCTCACGGTCCATGTCATCAACGGCAATTTGCCAGTACCCGGAGCGGAGGTCAATGGAAGAAAAATACTTTGCGCCGTGAAGGCAATCCAGGGCATCGTCTATGCGTGGCAGAGGGTAGACGTCCTGCTTCGTGATCTTGTTTAAATGCCGATAATCAACGCAAAATCTCCAGCTGTTGTCCTTCTTCTTAACAAGTACAACAGGGGACGCCCATGGACTGCAGGAAGGCTCGATGATATTTCGAGAACCTGCAAATGAGTTCTGCGGAAACCCGCAAGGTGGCAGAAGGGTTATGAAAGGGAAAATTGACAATCGCCCGTTTGTAGCACGAACTTGGCTTTGTGCTACAAACGGGTGGTTGTCAATATTCCCTTTCATAAAGAACTTATTTCGGTTCATTTAGCTTATGTATGCTATTTTCTGTGGATCATTGCCATTCAACTGCAGAATTAGAGTATTCGCTGTAATAAAATAAAGCAACGTGATGGGCAAAACCGTATGAAATGGAGCATTCTGAGCCAGTATGTCATGTCTCCGCAACATAAATAGTCAATAGAGAACTTATGTGTAAACTTCCTGTCGAGGGGAACATTTCCAAAATATCAACGCAGACATGGTATATTCATAACTGACATAGCGAACGCGTATAACACTACCGTTAAATAAATATTTCTGAAATTAATACCTTGCACTGACGTTGGAATGAGTCTCGACACTCTCACCATTTCGACAGCACGCCAAGCTTTTCAAAATGCTTACTTGCACGTGAGAGTTCCTGCGACATTGTTAATGTTGTTCCTCGCGCCTGGTGAAGCATGCTCCTGGAGCGTAGTGGTGAGAGCATCGGGCTGCGGCATTAGGAGCCGAAAGCCCAAATTGTGCTGTGGGATAATCGCTATTCATGTTTAGACTCTGCACGTTTACACATCGCTGACTTCTCCGGTGTGCGTGAGTGTGCGCATGAGTACGACGTCCATTCCTGTCTGCTTTTTCTACAGTATACGCAAATCATCCGTAGGAGAACGTACGTGATATAGGGCGACATATCTGTCATTTCATCTGAAGCTGAATGAAATATTTTTAGAAAGTGTTCTTCAAATTTTCTGTCGTTGGCTCTTCCGCTGGGGCGCTTAAAGGATTGATGACGTCAACCGTGAAACCACTTCATTTGAAAAATGCTATTCAGGCATTTGCACCTATGCCGTAGCTGCGCCACTAGCATCTGTGTGTCACCCGCCACGCGATCTAGCGTCACAGGCCACAACATCCAGGAAGCCTAATTTGGCCGCTGACTAGTAGCCAGTTTGACGACAAGCAGATTTCGCAAGAATGGAACCCAACCGAAGGCAGTGCTTCTGCATGTTCTGTCCGCAGTGCAAGAAGATTATTAGCTCTAAGGTTGGGCTATGGCTGCAGCAGCAGCTGGTCCCGGCTGAGGTCGAGCAGCACAAGCGGGAGTCCGATGCAGCCGAAGAAGCAATCTTTTCTGGCGCTCCTCTTCCAGCGGCTAAATGCTCGGCAGCTGCAGACGAGGCGCACGCTTACGCACATCGCCTTATCGAATGTAAAATTGACAGCATCGAGTCGGCAGACAGCGGCTCAAGAACAGACATGTCCATCGTGTGCTGCGGCCGCAGCAGTTCCGGTGGTTCAATTTCACAGGAGGGGGAGTCCAGCTCACAGGCGGTTGGCGAAGCCGTACCAGTGGTTCCACAAGCAGGCCCGTCCAAAACCCTCGATTCTGAAAGCATTGAGCCGGTGAGTGCTTTTAGAATGGCCTATGAATTGTCGGCCAACAAACCAACCGCACCGTTGGTACTCACTAGGGTTGATGGAGTGAAATACGGGTACTGTGCCATGTGGGCCAACGAGTGTGTATATAGGGTGCATCTCTAATTATGAGGGCACGCGTTGTCCTTCAAGGAATATTCTGTTTAGCTGGGTTCGCTTCCCGAAGTCTTTGTCCGACGGTACTATGTTATCTTTTGCTACTCGCGTTTCGGGGCAATGTTTTCCTGCGTAGATGATACTATGTATGGTTTTCCCTAGTTGTCGCTTGATATTGCAACAAGCTAGCTGCATAGACGCGCGTTTGACACGACAAATCTTTGTAAAAAAATTATACGGCAGAGGAGAATGGTGTTTCAGAGTTTTTTTTTTTCCTCAGAAAGTTCCGCACTGTTAACACGTTTATTCTTCTCACTTAAGCTGGGAACTGTGCCAACGCCTTCAATTGGCTGATTCGTTCAATCGGCCGCTACTACCCAGCACATAGGTGCATAGACTTGGGCGATGGTGAACACGGTGTCCACTGTCGCATACACTCATTCCAGCATTGTTAGTTTCGTTCATTTGTTTCGTGGTCCAGGCAGTTATCATTTCAACTTTTGTGTGAGGAAAACATGTCCACGTTTTCCGCCGCTCGCGAGCCCGTGTCTTTGTACCTCGAACCAGTTGTGGCCGCGAAATCCGGTCAGCAACTACAACAGTTGACGCTGCGACACTCACTCCAAGCTGCATAGACTGCACACAATTGTGAACCTGTTAAAACCGCACCAAAATTCTTTATCTGGATTCACATGTGAGCCGCCGGTCAAGCTGTTGATGGGATGAATGACACCGCTACCACGCGCCTCATAGCGTTGCTGCACATGAAAACATGGGGGGAGCGCAGTCGTGGACACACGTGCATGCGTACGTATTCTCAAAGGGGTGCATAAGAGCGCAAACTTGAAACAGAAAGATTCGAGAAAAGAAGTAGAAGGGAGCAGAAAGGTCGAACGCTAAACTTCAACTGTTTATTTGAGAGAACAAGCCACCAGATTACAACTACCTGCGCATGCGTGCATCAAAATCGGCAAACGGTGGTCACACTCGCATATCAAAGAGTTGCATCTCATGTTGGAAAAGTGAAACAGACGTATCACTGATGCAACACGTGTATTTCCAAAATAAGATGCAGCTCTTTGTCACGCGAGTGTGACCACTGTTTGCTGATTTTGATGCACGCATGCGCAGGTAGTTGTAATCTGGTGGCTTGTTCTCTCAAATAAACAGTTGAAGTTCAGCGCCCGACCTTTCTGCTCCCTCCTACTTCTTTTCTCGAATCTTTCTTTTCGAAGTATGCGCTATTATGTACCCCTTTGATGTTAACCAACTCGCCCAACAACAAGTCTTACTCATACGTATACTGCCGCTCCAAGCACATGGCGGTATGATCAAGCCCGAGCGAACATATACGGCTTGCAACAGATACCTGAGCTTGCACCTCGGCTCCGAAGCTCTTCAGCTGCGCCGCAGCATCTGCGCATGCATAATTTCGTGAAAGTGAGTTTGCTTGCACCGACGTGTGCACGTGAAATAACCCTCATGCGTGAAATTGCTGCATGTGTGTTTGGCTTCAAAGGCCATCCGGTATTTCGATACCCGTATTTTACTGTCAACAAAAAGCCCCCCTCTCGCTTCAAAGAGCGTACTTTTCGGCATGTTGGTAAGTCATGTGTTCTTCATAGCACAGAGTATGAACAAGGAGCAAACAAGGACAAAGTGGATACTATCACTGTGTCTGTGTATTTCTTACAGTCCTTGTTTACATGCCTGTGTTGTCTTTGGCCACTAGCGAGAGTTATGTGGTCGTATTCTTAACGAGTTAAAAAAAGAAAAAAAAACTTGCCCGTAAACGTAACTGTGGCTTTGATTCATAAAGAATGTATAGAAGGCTATTACCTAACAATATTAATAACGTCGCCTGCTATACTTGCATTGTTATGAGCAAGTGCTGTGCCGTAATAGTGTTTTTTTTCGACATTCCTTATTTCAGCCCCGTGATGGTCCATGAAGAATTTCAAGAACATCGACTATAAGGCTTTAATGAGCGTTCGTTGAACCACTGCTGTATTCATGTGCTGGTTTGTCGTACGCCAAAGGCCAGAGGCACTAAACCGTGGATTAGTAGATGCATATATGATACGCATTGTATAAATAAAACGAACTGATTCAAAAGCATTATTAGATGTAAAATTTTTCTACTTAGTATGATTGTCATGTCTTCACAAAAGGACAAGAAACTGAAGACATTCCTGTATATAAAGGTTAACGTTAGTGTTTACTCGATCAGCGGGAAAGTGGTTACAAAGTATACGAGTGGCAGAAAAAAGATGGTTGGAAGAGTGCTTTGAGTTACACAAAGATATCCCAACCTTATGCCAATGGTAAAAAAGGTGGGATATGTGATGCACTCTTCTGAAGCATTACCTTTGGAACGAAGGTTGTCAAAAAGCACTAGGCGTGTAATTTTACACAGAATACACACAAATCAACACTATGATTCAAGTAAACGAACGTAAGGCTCGCGGTTGTGCGATTAGAAAGCGCCAGGTGAACAAAGGTATTTTGGTAACGTTTTCAGACCGTTAGTGGGTAATCGAAGCCAGCATCACACAATGAAGTCGAATGATTCACGGTTTATTAGCTTTATGGAGTAGTCGCTTTAGGACAAATGCTGCCGAAAAAAGAGAAGAAAAGAGAAACCTCAGGCGTGGGTAGCCTAAACTGCGTTTACCTTCAATGAGATAAACGCAGTGAAGTGACCAGAATATATAAATGCTTATGCACTTGTAAAATTTAACTGTTCCTAAGAGAACACTGTGTACCAAAAGTATACTAACGGAGAAAACCGATGCACACGTTCGCCACTTTAAACATATTTTTTCCCTTTAGTAGCAGCAGTTAGGTGTTGCATTAGGATCGAGTTGTAAATTGTTAACCTTGGTTTCGAAGTTTGTCTACAAAAAAAAAAAACATGGTTGATCCCTCCGTCATAGGAATCGGTATAATCTCCATCCCGCGACTAACGTCCATGATCAACGATTAAACAAACCATTCTGGTAGCTGTAGATATTAACGACGAGAGCGTAATCGGAGCAAGAGGCGTGAAGCCAGAAGAGCGTTGCTCTTGGGGCGCAGAAGTTGGGCTAAGGTCGCCATCCCGCGGCATGTTAAAGTGTGATTGAACGTACGCCACGGTCGGACTAGAGAGAAACGCTGAGTGCGTCGTGTCGCCCTTGTATACCTGTCGCGATTTTCGCGGGGCGAGCGTAAGCGCGGAACGCGGTATTACAGCCACTGGAGGGAGGCGCGAGCCGCATTTTAAATGCGAATGCATTTCTTAGTCGGGCTATGTCAGGCATCCGGCGTTGTGCGGCGTTGTCTGGCGGCGGTGTCCGCGCGCCGGCAGGTGTTATCTCTCCGCCCTCACTCCCTCTCTCATAGCAACAGCTGCGGGCGCGCGCGCTTATCTTCGCCCCTAGCAACCGCAGCAGGTGGTGCGGGAGGAGTAGCGGAGAGTGAGCGGAGAGGAGGAGCGCGCTCTGTTGCGTAAGGGCGTTCGCATCGCGGGAGCTCGGTGGAGCTCCCGCGATAAAAAAATAAAAAAACAGGCGCTGCGCCGTGCTCCCGACCGGGCTGCAGAAATTAGGCGCCTTTTCCTTCTTCGAACCACAACCACATATGTTCAGTGTTGTCGGGGAGGTGGGGGGCATTTTTTTGGTTTGGATGGACGCTATGAGCGAGGCCGATGGTTGGGCTAAGGCGGCCATGTCGCGTTGCGTTAAGGCGTTGACAAAATTGCACTTCTACTGAAAACACGCCGACTGAGATGGACGCGTAGCAGGTGTTAATCGCGAAGCCACGGTAATGATGAATTACTTTACTTTGCTGCTACAAGAGGGCGACACCACCCCGCTGACGAGGAGCACTGGGATGAAAGTGGTAGATATAAAAGACGCGTTCGTACAGCAGTCAGAGTCTGTGGCCGTGGCGCAATGGATAGCGTGCTCGGCTTCTGTTGTTGCGGACCGGGAAGTCATACGTTCGATGCCCGTTGACGGAACTTTTTTCTTTGACATCTGATCGTGTAGATTTTTTCAACTTCATTTCCGTAACGGAAATACGTCACTGAAGTCTGATGCGCAAGAAAGTATGCCATCACGTTGGTTCAACAATGCCTACTAAATGACTGTTTTGTGGCAGCGAAGTCCCGGAGAGTGCGCCCGGCGGCTTTCGGTGACTGCCTGCATGGCTGCGTTTGCTGAAAGCGCGTCGCAAGGATGCTCATCGCTTCTTGTTCAAAAAAAATTAGGCAGATCCCAAGTACCATGGGAATCGATGTTATGCGAAGCATGCGGAGGTAAGGTGACTGAGTTGTAATTTTTTTATATAGCGAAACGTTATGAAATTACGCTAAAGATATGTACAAATTAATGTTGCACACACTGAGATATATGTTGAACAGTCGCATATGTTTCATATAACAAGTTGTTTACAGTTGTGTAACGATGCCAACAGTCACATGGGTATTGCCAACACCAGTAGCCGTAAGCTGATATGCAGAGCTTGTGCTTGCAAGGATGGTAGCCCTGGATAGGGCTACGTAAACCAACTACAGTGGATGGCGCTTAAGTATAGAACTGACGTTAACCCGACATGAATCCTTTATCATAGGAGTACGTATGTAATGTTTTTAAAATTAGATAGCCAGCACTGCAACCACAATATACGTTTCACGAACATTACGCCTGCATAGGGTGTTCTTCCAAAGCAGTTTCGAGACCTGACGTGGCTCTGTGGTAGAATGCTTGATTGCCACGCAGAATGCTTGGGTTCGATTCCTGCTGGGACTCTGATTTCTATTCTTTGCATTTGTCGTGTCAACGCTGCCTATTTCAGTTTTTCTTAACGCTGTCGCCTTTAAATTACCAGTTTCAACGCCACCGATGTCAGTTTCTCTTAACGCGCTCGCATTTAAATTACCAATGTCTGTTCTCGCCGTTCGTGGGTAGATATAAATTGTCAAACTCCTGTGGCGCATAACCACATACCGCAGCCCGTGGTGTACGGGTATGAGCCACACGTGTTTTGAGAAATGAGTTTGCCGACGTACGTGACGGGATTTTCACATTATTCAAGTCACGACCAGCCTGTGGTATTCGTCGAGTCCTCTTAGCCTCCCATACTGATTTTGCTCGACCTCAAGTTAAGGAGGCGATCACGAGAGCATCCAGACGTAGGCGGCTAGATAAATAGATAGATACGTAGACATAAACGTTCAAAGTGCTTGCAGTACGCAAAGAAATGCTTCGCATTTAAAACACAGTACTCAAGAAAAAACGGTTCATTCAGGTTAACCGATACCACAGCTTTGTTACTCGTCGGAATTGCGTATCCTTATTTTCAGAAGCGCCGATGGTATGTATGTACACACGGACTCGGCTGGTACACTAGGAACACCTTCGCTGGGAGATGTACGGGTCATATTGAATGAGACCGAAGGTTGAAGTATGCGCATTGTAGGGTCGAGAGCTTTTCACTGTTACTATAAAATCCAGCCGAGTTAATTGAAAGTACGAGAATAGCCAGAGATGCGTTTGCGTTGCGGTTATGTCGACCGGGGTAGTTTTTTTGGCGTACATGCATGCCGTGCTGCCGCAGCACTACATGGTGCATCGGACGCCAGATCGTAACGTCATAAAGTATTTATCAGTCAGCCCTTGTAATGGATAATCGCAACTGTATTTTTAACATATCGTACTGGTATAGCGCAGCTCAGTTTGAGCACGAGGAAAAGAGTGAACAGCGTAGAAGGAAACACAGACAACAGGATGAGCGCTAAACTTCCAACTTTTGTTTATTGCATGACCCTACAGCACATTATATGGCTCACCTCACCCATGTGACACCGCAAACCTGACCAAAAAACTAAGCATGTGGCGCACCACATGTGACCAGAAAACTCAGTTTTCGCAGACATCCCGTTACCAAATCTACGTCTGCACTTCACCGCACGCGCTCAAGAAAATCGATCTCTTTTCCGGATAAGGCTATAGATGGCGTACTTACACAAAGTTTAACACATTTCGCAATTGAATTCACCTCAATGATTTCACGTGTCAACTGATTACGACTGCGGCCCAACACGACGCAACGGTCAAACAATGGAGTGCATGCACGATATGATAATGCACCAACTTGCCCAATCTGCAGTACTTGTGTATTTTTAAGCGCACAGCTAAAACTCGGACTCGGGCATGAGCGGCTGAACGGCATTGCGCCGATATGATTGAGTCCCAGATGATATTTAGAATTTACTAATTAAAATGGCGTTGAATATTATACTCTTTTATAGTAAAAACTCGATATGGCAACAGAATCGCTAAGGATCCCCAGATATTTACACGTGCTTCGTGTATATTTGCTGTTTTACGTACGCGCAACAAAGCTGTTGCCATTGGCACTGGAAGGGGTGAAAGACATTATGGATATATACCATTTACCGCGAGAATGGTTCTAGCAGCAGCGTTATATGTTCAGTGTTGCTGTGTCATGTGTATTATTTGTGTGCATGTCACTTCTATGTATGTGAGATGAGCGTCCGTCATTCTCAGTCTGTTCATTGCTAGAATATACAAAACACCTGACGGTCTTTTTTTTTAACGTTAGTCCTAGCAGCAAGAGTGATTCTACTCTTGGAGGGAGTATATGCACTCTAGCCCAACCAGCATTGTAAAACTCAGTGAGGAAGTAGTGTAATTCCCGCCGAGAGTGTCTGTACTCCATTTTATAGGAGTGACTTTACTCTGGCGAGGGAGCTTGTTCACTCTCGTTCAGCCTGAGTACGAGAAGTATGTCGAGAGAGCACGCCTACTCTGTGCAGCAGAGAGTTCCCAGCACTCCTGAAAAGAGAGCGAAATATGGGACATGCCTTTACTCCCGCGAAGATTGTTGCCAGCACTCTCTTGCCGCTGTAAGTGCAGTAGATCGCTTTTAGTCCGCCGAGACGAAATATTGCAATGTAGCACCCATAGGAACTGTGTTGCTTGCCTATTGTTTTTCGCATAGCCTAGTAGAACGCTTGCAGTTCAGTTCACATTAGGCAAGCATGAGCGCGTAGCCTAGCGTTCGCGACACTCGCTTTCGAACCGCCGACACCCGGGTGCAAACACCAGCCCCGGAAAAGAAAAAAAAAATATTTTGTTTTAGTTATTTGGTGCGCGCGCGGCAGCTGTGGGTGAGGAGAATTTTTCTGTTTGGAAAACCACCAAATCGCAGGTTGTAAGTACAGCGCCCGTGGTGTCTACTATATGTCTTTGTCCGTGTGTTCCTTAGCGCTGCCCAAACAAGTTCAGTCAATAAAAGATTCGCCTGTAAATATGTCTTTATTACAACTCTAAAATCAATATAATTTCGCTATATTTGTGTTGCGCTAATACAAGTGCTTGCCTTCTGCTTAACTAAACTTACCAGAATTAAAATTTGGGCGTGTTTGTAGGCGAACTGTAGGCATCAAAACAACCTTAATATGACAATTTCTATATAGGGCACACCAACGCAACGCGTTTGAAACCACCGGAAAGGCGTCAGGTGATATTCGATGCCGTATGAATGAAGTAATGGTATGAGTCACATTTTAACATGCTGGAAGGACGCTACGCATTGAAAATAGAGCATGCGATGCTACATAATTTACGACATAATACTGATGCGGCTACATCTGGATGTCTGATGTGATTAATCCCGCTATCATAACTTGAATGAACTTCAGCTACTCGGCTACACAGTGATTTTTAAAGAACTTACCCGATGTGAAGGGCACCAGTAAACTGTACTTTATAAAACTGCTTTGGTAATGTTGCAGTTCTTTTCTCGCAGCGCCAGGAAATCGAAGTGACATATCAGGTACTTGCGAGAATAATGTTACAAATTGCGATACAAAAATAACAGGCGATATATTTAAAAAAAAGCAAACAACGTTGACGTAATATAAGCCCAACAGGTTGTCAAGAAGCATCCTTATAATATTGCACTCATTTTACCGACTCATGCTTTTGGGGCCATGAGATATACAAATCTGTTGCCACTCAGGGGACAAATCAAATCAGAAAGCCCACGTGCTACAGTTTACTCGTTCAAAAAGCATATCTATATTTTACGAAACGACCGAAAGGTCTGATTACATCCAAATACCAGTGGCTTTCATTTTGGGGCGTTGAATCCGTGATTACTTCATTCGGGGAACTGTCAGTACTTAAGAAGCGCCGTTCGACGCGTTCGTCCTCACTCATCGCGCAGTTGAGCCACAAGTTTGCAGGTGTGACCTTTCGCGTCGTCCAGCAAGACCCGGAAGATTTAACTTGACTTGCTGCAAGATCCAGAGATCGTGATTGCGCCATCCTTGCGCTAACGGACCCATCGTGGGAGCATGGATCCGAGCCGCAAGCAGTGCAACTGTCAATTCTGCCCGGAATGCCAGAAGAGGATCCGTGCAAACCTGCCGGCATGGCTGCAGCAGCAGCCGGGCCTGAAGGAGCTCGAGGAGCAGAAGCGTAAGTCCGAAGAAGCAGGAGAAGCCGGCTTTGCGGGCGCCGCTCTTCTGACGACTAAAGCCTCGGCCTCTGCCGACCGGATGGTTGCCTCCGCCCTTGGGTTTCGCCCAGGCGGTAGCGACAGCAGCAGTTCGACGGACAGCAGTCCGAAGACGGACACATCCGACATGGGCTTTGGCCAGGATATTCCGAAGGACCCTCCTTCGAAGGATAAACACGCCTCGAGCTCCAAGTCTGATGGAAGAGAGGAGCCGGGCCCCTCCGGAGCCACTGGTTCTGGAGGCCCTAAGCCGGTACGTGATTGTATTCCATCTGCTGCAGAGTTAGCGGCGATGCGTAACGGTCTTGCCTGTAGGTGACAATGGGTACTTTGCACATTCGTGCATGAAGCCGCCCAACTCTTTCTGCTGCGTTTGGTTATTACGCTTAGCTAAAACCTTTTACAGCCCCTACGCCACCCACTTATCACTATGGTTTCAAGGCAACTGCTCGAGACGGAATTAATGTTGGTGCGCCTCCAATGGTGCATAGGGTATTTTCCATTCTGCGTAATTTTCTTGTTTTATATCAAAATTTCTTCGCGGTATGCGTAAGCGCCATGTCAAATCCAGCAGGGTAATCTTCTTGCTCACCCTCGGCTCGCGTCTCATCATCGCCTTCATTTTCTTGTTAAATGATCGCTAGGTGCATTCCCAGACTCCCTGATAGGGCTTTACAGCGCCTAATCTAGAATTTTCTAGTTGTCCGCGGGTTAAGCTGCCGCGCTTCAGTGCGTTCATTTCCCGACGCTCGTGGCAAACTAAAAAATCCAAAGTTCCATTAGCTCACGTTAACCATATTTTGGCGATCACATTTCATGTGCTTGAGTTGCTGCAGGCTATCTGCGCACTACTAAGCACGCGGCTTCACGCATCCATGTGAGCATGTTGCCTTTGACAACTAGCGATTGAATTGAAAGGCGTATCGTATTGCTGACTACTCAGCTATTTGTTGGCTACAGTTTATTTACGGATCGGTATAGCTTCACGTTCGCTTGCCCCTCTGCGATCTTCTGATTAAGTTTCATGTCCGTGGCCATCAATTTTGCCAAGCTTTTGGTTTTCTTCATCAGTCTTGTCATTCACCGAGCTTTCCTTTCACATTTCAGCCTTCTGCCGGTCCGTGAAGAACTTCGCGGCCATGGAGTGCAGCGCTGCAACGAGCGTCTTCTGCACCATTGATGAAGCGACTCGCACTGCAATTCTCGAGAAGTTTCATCTTTAGACAATAAACGTGCATTCGTTTCAGTACCATGATTCGCTCACTTTCTTAGGCTACGCGGGACCACTGACGCGATGTCTACAGATATGACGTTTGTTTACAAAGCATGGCACACCTTGCTGAGTTCACTGTATGCCTAACTGGGATTTTACTCTGCCCTTCGTGAGGCCTTGTTGTGCGCGTTATCTACCTTCAGCTCTGCAGCCTCCTGCGCTCCCTCCTCGCTGTCCATTGTTTTGTGGACAGCTTTTTTTTTCTTCTCCTCCAGCCGGTGAATGCTCCACTTTTTAGTTCAAGATTAATCTTGATTGGGTCTTCCTTTCATGTTCACTGGTATATAAACTTTCTCCTGCCACGCATAACATTATTTCGTTGTTTTCGCGCAAAACGCTTATCTGCGGTATGAGCGTCACATAGTAGAATCAAAGCTACGACGGCGTGTTTTTCACTTAAAGGAGCACTGACATTAAATTTCAAAGTCGAGGTGTGTTCTTAATTCGATTGCGTGGTATGCATAGGTCGTCTTGGCCAAATTTGAATGCCGTCCGTCGAGTGGAAGTTATTTTATTTCGAGGGCAAACAGCTTATGAACGCTCAACGGAAAACTTAATGCCCTGCGATATCGACACTAGTGCAACGTGCGAGGTGTGATAGAATCACACTTGTGACGTACGCTAGTGATACGCTAGTAACAATGACGTCGACGGTCTGAGTGTGTTTATTGTGGCGCCGACGCCCGGCGATGGTCTCAGTAGTGGCTCTCCTTGCTGTGTTGATCTGTGCGTGCGGTACATCGTGTCGCATCGTCTGATTTGTCGTGTGCGAGCGCGAGTGCGATCATTCGGAGCGACACAGTACGTGCCAGGATGTCGGGGAGCCGCTGCGTAGTGCGAACCTGCCTGTCGAGGCGCGGAAAAAGAGGAAAGTGCGTGCCCTTTAATGCATTCCAAGCCTCGTACCGCAGCGCAGCCAGTGGGTCGCTTGTCGATGTTGACCGCGACGACGGCGAGGACGACGATGTTGACGACAAAGACATGGCTGCACGTGTGCTCCTAGCAGACGAAATGTCAGCGATGTCAGCTGGACGTGACGTCACCTTTTTTTGTGGCAGCGGAATCAGCTGGGGAGCGGCCCCGACGTGGCCGCGAGGTAGCGCTACCAGCACTACAATTTGGCGGGTTTTCCTCCCGTTTAGAATCGCGATCGATACCGGATATATTAATCAACATTACTGGTACTTATTCGTCCCTCCGCTGCATTTTGAGTCGAGAATCGTTACTTGGGGGTCGATAGCTACTCGCGGATGCAAAAAAAATCCACATGCGTAAATTTGATGTCAGTACTCCTTTAAGAGACAGTCGGATTGGGCGTGTTGGTACGACATGATAAATAGTGCTTAACAGAGCAAACGACAGGAGGGGATAGAAGAGAAGAGTCAGCGCTCTGTCTTCTTTTATATCCCCTCCTGTCGTTTGCGCTGTTAAGCACTCTTTATCGTGTTTCTAACGGCCTGCTGTTGGGTGGATATCACTTTGTCAGGATTGCGAGTGATGACAGTTATGCTGACCGACCGGTCTCGAAATGGATGCATATACAGACGCGGCTGCCGAAGAGAGCACCGCGTTAAAAGTGAAACGTGCAAAATATTCGTGGCCAGTGGGAAAAGTCAGGCCATTGATTAAGGGAGAGATGCCTTTGGGCGCAGCGCTGCTGTCGATCGCCGCTCCCGCAGCGGAAGTGTCGCGGAAAGGCTTTTGGCCACGTGCCCGCGTGGTCCGTAAATTTTGTTGCCGAGTGTACATTCCAGCCTAATTAAGGTGCGGTCGTAGGTTCCAAGATTTGCAGCACTGTAGACATTCCGCTAGGAGCTTCACACAGGCTTGGTACTGCTTGGCCCTTTGTGCCAAGCAGTACCAAGCAGGGGGGTGTAAAATGGGCACTTGCCCCCCCCTCATGCCACAGCAGGACGGCCACCCCTACTAAGCTACACCAGCGATCCCACCCTCCCCCCACCACAATACAACACGGGTTTGCACCCCCCAAGAGAAAATCCTGCCGACGCTAATGTACCACGTGCAACAGTTGAAGTGGTTGAAACGCGACTCGCACTTTCCCGGTAGGTATTCGCCCTATGAATTCAAGGCACAGATTTATCGTCACGGGCCTTTCCGCAGTTAACGAGGGCGGTACTGAAACGCACCGCAGACCTCGCTGCATATTAACGCGATAGCGGTAAATAGCTCGTTTCGCAGAAATTCCGGTGTCGGTGTCGGGGTCGTTGGTTGTCAGCGAAAAATTATCTTGTCCATGACCGAAAAATCGAGAAAGATGAAAACAAAATAAATAAAAAATTCCGGGTCCGAGTGAGGATCGTACCCAGGCCGTCTGCGTGGCAAGCAGGTGTTCTACCAGACAGCCACGTCTATGCTTGGAAATACAGTGAAAATGACTTCCTCTGCTTGGAAATGCAGTGGAAATAACTTTCATTCTTCGCAAACACACGCATCCTGTATATAGGCGTCGCAATATAATATGTAATATCACAGTAATATTGCATGGTATACAAGCGTATATTGCCATCGGGCGTCAGAACATGTTTCTACCATAACCACTTCGTGGTTTAAAGCCAGCCACCCATTACAAAGGGCTCACAGGTTACTGCGCGTATTCCCTTAACACCATGTAGTGGGTGCATAGCAATTATGCAATAAGTGGTTGAAGTACGCACTAGGGGCAAGATATCGCTATCGCGTTGAACTCTTAAAGGAGGAAGCTGAGGGCTCCCCCATTTTTTAAACTACATTCTACTGTCTTTACTCCCATATGACTGTCAGGAGGAATAGGTTCCCTGGAAAGTAGATGTCGGAGCGCTGCGTCTTCATTTGTCGGCAATATGTGAAGATGGCGAAGATTGTAAGAACATGTGATGTTTTCGTAGTGGTGGGTGGAGGAGCAATGGGAGGAATACCTGAAGAGCAGCAGTATTAACACTCAACTCCAGGAAGTCCATAGGGCCCACGACATTGCGACGGAACTTCGACCTCCGGTCCCATCGTGGACAAAGGCATCGATTTATCCGGGGGTGGTTGGGGAGTTTCCCTAAATATGAGTTCCTCAGGACTCGAATAAAGTTCTTGTCATGTCATGTGATGTTTCCACGCGATGTTTGATTATACATCTTAAATGACGTGCACATACTGCGCGTTCAGGATAGACGGACTGAAACAAAAAAAAAAGAATAGAAGGCACGGAATTTAATCACAAGCACTCGTCGTTGGCTACCCTATCCCGTGGGAAGGGGAAAGAAATAAGTGTGGCGAACTAGCTGGCGCGTACAGGAGTGGGCAACTTGCCAGAGGCATTCGCGCAAGCGCGTTGTCCGCAAGAAGCACAGATATGCGTTCACGATGCCTTGGGCCGACGACTGATGACCACGGTGCTTTAGTACTTTCTGCATGGAAAATGGTCGACTTGCGTAAGAGCAAGGATGGGTGAACGACATACACCATAATAAATTGGAACTGACTTTTTCTTGCGGTCTTTCCATATTATGCGAAAAAATAATTAGAAACAGCATGAACTAATTGTAAAGCTTGTATAAACATTCTAGAAAAAAAAAAGGCTGGTGCCATGCAGCTACTGCTCAGCCTAAACAGTTCATATATATCTCAATCCAACTCCGTGCGTTAACACGATAAACCTTGCATTTTAGCTTGAAACATTCATGCTGTGCGCATTGAACCTCAGTCACAGTGATGTAAATTAGGTTCAAACTGAACTCTAGCAAAATGGTGGCCGAGCACTATGAGACCAGAAAGCACAACATGTAGATGACACGTTGCTTTGACACGACATGTAGCCTGAAAAAAAAAAAAGAAGAACGAACACGCACTATTGGCGTAGTGTACATAAATAGGCGGTATTAAACAAGAGAGATTTCATATGTGGTCACGCGTTTTTAGAAAGCCGTGGTAGCATGCAGCCGCGACGCTCTTTAAAAGTGGAGTACGCGTGGCGTATAAAACAAAGAGCGCCTGCGAATATTTTACTACGGGTTGCTTATCAGAAGAGGAAACGTCATGGACTGGCACACTGTGTTATATTTTCTGTGTCAGCCAAGCCTTGGCACTGAAGATAAAAAGACAGAAGATTTGGGGTTTCGCGGTTCATCTCGGCCGCGAACAGCTCTCGCACGTACAGGCGTGAGCAAAAGTGTGCAGACCACGGGATCGCGTGGCCGAATGCATCGACGCGCCATCTAGCGACGTGACGCCTTCTGCGGTGCGCATGCACGTCCCGTCGTATCAGCTGGGCCTCTCATGCCGATCTGTCTGATGCGGTTACGGCGCTCGTAGCCAAAACGACAACTGGGTGTCGCTTTCTTTGCTCCACAGAATCTGGGCCGTTTTTTTACGTAGCGGCTGCGACGGGGCCAGTTCAAGCGCCGGGCTCGCGTCGTTTTTTGCACCAGTTGATTAGCCGAACTAAGCATAGCTAGCATCGCATAACCTGATGAAGCCAAGCACACAAAATAGAGTACCTCGGGTGGGCTTCAATGTCACACACATTAATCACTAATAATTATAGTTAGCGTTAACGCTATTTACATTTAATTTAACTCAATGAGGCTTGAATCGGTCAGGAGTAATTAGTATATTCCTGAGCTTGGATTCTCTGAACTCACTCGGTGCCGTGTCGACGAAGCGTTGGTATGAACGACATACCGTTCGACATGCTGGAAAGACGCTGCACAGGGACAATTGAACGCGCGATGATGCTGTATAATTTATAACGTAATGTTGCGGCGGATACAACTGCATTTTGGTGTGATTAATCCCGCTATCATATTTCGTATGAACTTCAGCTACTCGGCCGCACAATCATTTGTAAAACATTTAACAGATGTTACGGGTACCAGTGAGCCGTACTTTTTTGACCGCAGCGCCAGGAAAGAGAGGTGATCTGCCAGTCGAAAAAATCTCGCAAATAGCTGTACAAGAACAACTGCAACAAATATTTGGAACAGCAAACGACACTGACATAATATAATAATAATAGCAGGGTTTAACTTCGCAAAGCCACGATATGATCATCAGGGGTACTATAGTGGAGGTCTCCGGAAATTTCGATCATCTGTTTCTTTTTTACGACGTAATATAAAACAAACAGGTTGTCAAAAAGCGCGATTATCTTATTGGGTTCACTTTAACGGACTCATGCAAATGGGGCCATCAGATTAGGACATCTGTTCCCAAACAGCACGCAAATCATTGCGGAAAGTACACGTGCTACAGTTCACTTTCGCTCTCAAAGCATATCTAAAGTTTCCTAAACGACTGAAATCTCTGATTACATCCACTTATCAGTGGCTCCCGCTTTGGGGTGTTGAATCCGCGATTACGTCATTCACGCATTCTCGTAACTGTGAGTACTTAAGTCGCACCAACGCGCATTGAGCCACATTTCGCAGGAGTGACACGTCGCACCACCCAGCAAAACACCTAAAGGTTAACGTCACTTGCTGCACGATCTAAATACACCGTTTCCGCAATCAGAGCGCCAACGGGCCCATCGTTGAAGCATGGATCCGAGCCACAAGCATTGCGACTGTCAGTTCTGCCCGGAATGCCAGGACTCGATCCCAGAAGACCTACAGCAATGGCTGCAGCAGCAGCTGGACCCGCAGGAGCTCGACGAGCCGAAGGGTGAGTCAGAAGAAGCAGAAGAATCCGGCTGCCCGGACGCCGCTCTTCTGGTGACTAAAGCCTCGGCCTCTGCCGACCAGATGGTTGCCTCCGCCACCGAGTATCGCCCAGGCGGTAGCGGCAGCAGAGGTTGCGCCGACAGCAGTCCGAAGATGGGCACACCTGACATCTTCTTCGGTCCAGAGACTCTCAACAGCTTCCTTCGGAGGACGAACCCTATTCCGCAATGGCTCCTGCGCAAGGCCCATCCGCATGCACTGGATCTGATGGAAACGAGGCTGTAAGTGATTGCATTCCATTCGCGGCTGAAATAAGCGGTGGTGCGTGTCGGGCTTGCCTGTAGGTGGTAATGGGTAGTTTGAACATTGGTGCATGGTGTCGCCGAACTCGTCACGCTGCGTTAGCTTATTCCGCTTATCCGAAGGCTTTCACAGCGTCTACATAACTTGGCACTGTGGTTTCACGTGAACTGCGCGAGACGAACTTGATGTTCGGGCACCTCCAACGGTGGATAGGTTGTTTCGTGTTTCATAAGCAAATTTCTTCGCGGTAAGTCTCGGGACCATGTCAAATCCGTGGAATGACACGGGCTCACCTTCCATCACTGCCTTCGTTTTCTTGTTGCATGTTCGCTCCTGGCTAGGTAAATTCCAAGACTCTTTAATAGCGGTTGATATTGCAGAGTCTAGAATTTTCCAATTTCCCGCCGGTTAAGCCGACAGGCTTCAGTACACATCTTGTCTAACGCCCGTGACCAACTTGACTATCAACAGTCCCAGCAGTTCGCGTTACGCACTTTTCCGCGCTCACATTGAAGATGCTTGAGTGGTTGCGCGGTTTTGGCGTGTGAACCTAGCTTGGCGCATCCACGAAAGCATGTCATTGCCTTTTACAACTGGCAACTGCGTTGAAGGGCGAACCTTATTGCTGGCAATAATGTGGTTCTTTATTCCATCATCGCCATAGATTCGCGCTTCCTTGCCCGTCCGCGCTATTAGTTACTTTTTTTCCATGTACTAGCGCGCTCAGTACGAGTTACAACGCGCCAGTGCGTGGCCCAGCGTACTGCAAGGTCGTACAGTGGCGCCGATCGTGTCAAATCGTTCGTGTTATCAGGGGAGGGTTTGGCTGTTCCTGCGAGGTCACATTGTCTCCACTTGCTTTCCCCTAGTTTTGCCATGTGGTGATATCAGCTTTGAAAATGTTAACTTCGAGGGTGAAATCCAAGAATGAGGCTCGATTCGACACTTGCAAGAACAGCCAAACTCTCTCCCAGTAGCTCGAAAATATGCCACGATCGGTTCCACTGTACAACCTTACAGAGTCATTGTTGTGCCGTTCACCCAACTTTGCTTCAATATTTCAGTCGTTGGCCGGTCCATGAAGATCCTGACTACTATGATGAGCAGGCCTACTACTACCGTCCTCTCCACCGTTGATGAAGCAAAGCGCACTGCATTTTTCAAGAGGTTTCGCCTTTAGACAATAAACGTGCATTCGTTTCAGCAACATGGTTCGCTTACCTTCTTTCGTTAAGAAAGACCACGGTATTCATGTCTACACAAACAGCGTTTGTTCTAGAGCCTCATACACCATGCTACAAGACATTGTATGTCTAACTCATTGTATCCTCAGTGTATGCCTAAGTGGGCTATTACACTACCTTGCGAAAGGCCTTGTTTTGCGCTTTATCGATTGTCTGCTACGCAGGATCCTGCGCTGGTTGTTTACTGTACATTGTTTAGTGGGCACGTTTTTTTTTTGTACTACAGCTGGTGACCACTCCAGTTTTCAATTCACCTGGATTATTGTTCTTAGGCATTTCCTTCCACTTGATTATGAAAGCGTCGAAGCGTAGTAGTCGATATTCTTGAAATTCCTCATGGACCTTCACACGTCTGAAACAAACAAAAAAAAAAAACATCGGAAGAAACGAACACTATATTATGGCGGAGCATATAACATAAAACAATACAAGTATAACACCGGCCATTAGTATTTGTGTTATACGGCTGTCTTGTTCACACACGTCATGTATCAAAACCAGAAGAGCATTGACCGCCAAGTTTATTTTCGACTCGTTAAGAATACGACCACTTCGCTCCGACCAGTGACCAATAACAAGGACTGAAGACGTCGACACAGCGCAAGTGTTCGCGCCGTCCATGGTCAATCCTGATGCATATAACGCGCTATAAAAGCGAATATGATTTTCCAACCGACCAAGTATGCGCACCTTCAAAAAAGAGGAGTACTTTTCTTAACAGTAAAACATGGGTCTAAAAAGTCGTTTTAGGGGCGAAGCTCCTTATAGCGAGACCTGCTCGGTTGTCGATCGTCGATCCATCCTCTGTACCCCATAGTGTTCCCTTATCGTACAATAGAGGGGGCTGTCCCATAGAGATGCATGCAAACTGCAATTGGGTGACGATATACTAGATGGCGCTGTACGCATTCTGTGTCGTCATCTCCATTTCTCGTCTCGTTTCCGAGAGGGCGCTGTCCCATAGATCCCATAGACATGCGTACAATATGGCGCTTGGGTGAAGGTACGCTAGATGGCGTTGGCGGTGCAGCTGCTCTCCGATTGGCTGCTGCGCGGGCTGCGCGGGGTTGCGCCGGGCAGCGAGCGCCCGCTATCTCTCATTCCCCGGATCGTCGCCGTACGTGTGCGCTTGCCGGATCGTGCTGCTTAACGGACCATGGATGACGACGAGCGCCGGGTGCGGAAGGCCGCGCCGCTGCGGCTCGTGCTCGTCAGCAGGATCCCGAGGTGCGCGCCCGCGAAGCCGCCGCCAAGCGCGCGCGGTGTCAGGCGGATCCCGAGACGGTGCGCACCTAAGAGGCCGCCCAGCAGTAATCGCTTTGATTACTGCTGGGCGAAACCACTGAAGATTTCACGGCGTAACCATGATTGCTTCACGAGCTTCACCCCAAACTCTTCATCATTCACCCCGTGGATATGCTGTGATTTTTTTGTCATTGAGGCCAAAAAGGCGTCAAATAATTTCACGAATGCAGGTGATATTCCCCTCGCCTCGCAGCGCAAGAAAACTCGCCGTCACGCGATGACGCATGCACGTACAGCTAAAAGGCATCGGAGCTGCGGTGAAAGCCCGGATGTATTAACGCCCGTTTTGAAGCGTTGGCGTCTGTTTCTGAGCGAAAAAAAATCAAGCCATATCCACGAAGTGAATGATGATGAGTGGGCGAAGCTCGATCGTTTTCATCCATGGCAGAAAGAGAATGTGTGGTCTGGAACGCGCTTATACTTCATGGTCATCAGCGTCATCGTCATCGTTATCACGTGTAGTGGGTACATTCCACTATACTGCGTCATCGTCATCTTTATCACGTGGAGTGGGTACATTCCACAATACGTGGCTACCTACCTACCTACATACTACAACTACTACTGCAACAACTACAGAGGAGGGACAGACCCACACCATAAGGAGCTTCGCCCCTAAAAGAAGCGTTGTCCGTGAGCGATTGGGAAGGAGATACTGTGTGCGTGTGAGTGTGTGTGCGCGTACGGATATCGTTGAGTGGTGCAGTCTTTAAAATGAAGCTTAGGTGCCCCCCATTTCTTTTTTTTCTTTTTTTACAGCCGGGATATGTCCGCTCAGGCTTAAACTCGCCAGCATGGTGCGCTTCAAGCAGCAGCAGACGACGAATGTATGCACTTCTTGTAGTGTAAGCGTTATGTTTCCTCTGTCCACGACTACGCTCCCTCGAGTTTTCCTGTGAGGCACGTAGCGGCTCTCTCGTTCAACCTATGACCAGTTTTATGGGCGGCTAACATCTCAATCCAGATAATAAAATTTTATGTGGATTTAACACGTATATCATTGTGTCCAGCCAATCCCACAAGGAGTGAGTATCCTGACGGGAGATAATCATCATCAGTGGTCGTGACGTGATGCCAATTCGAGGCTCATTGACAGAGGCGTGCGTAAGGTGGCACACCTAAGCCTGTTCCTTGTACATAAAATTCGAAACCTCAGCTGACTGGAAGTCAAAACAGATGAAGCCAACTATTGCTGGGGTGGGTGTACGAAAAAAATCCCCGCGTCTCCACGAAGTGGATGACGAGTGGGCGAAACTAGCTCCATAATGTTTACGTTCAAGTCACCGACTAGTATAAAGGGTTTGTGCTTGTAGGTGTTTTATATTGTTTCTTCACAGTTACAATTATTGTTCATCTATTGTAAACCTTTCTCTTTATTCACATACACACATGTTTCGACTATAGCAATGGTTTCGTAACCACCACGACAGGGGACAGTGAGCTTCGATGACAAAGCTAGGTCCTAAGGTCCATAATGTGCACGTTAAGTCGCCGACTAGTATAAATGGTTTGTACTTCTAGGTGTTTTGTATTGTTCCGTCAGAATTATGATTGATATTAGTCTATTGCTAAACCTATCTTTTTGTGTCTCACATCCACGACTCTCCCCGTGACGGACGCGGACGACGACAAGACTAGGCCTTAAGCAATTTCGCCCCTAAAAGAGAACAAATGGACCGTCTCTGCGATCGTCGTGCGACATACAAATTTGTTGGATAATAAAGAACCATTCAAAATCGGATTTTCGAAATTGTTGCCACACTGTGTGGCGTATTTCATAAGCAAAAATCCCTGTTAAGAGTTCGGAACTTAAATTAAAAGTTCGGAGCCTTGCGCGTATCAACCCGTACGGTAGATAGGCGTATGGTACAACAACATTCCATTGAAACTATTACAGCTTATAATCATAAGAGAGCAAGCACCGTAAGAATCAGTCAATATGCAGTCAGGTCTGTTGTGGGTTGCAGTACTGTCCTCATAAACTACGGAAGATTCTGTGACGATAAATTAGCGCTAAGTAATCGTAGAATGTCCATCTCCAGTGTGAGACAAACTTTATGACGTGCGCGCGTTTGTTTTCTTATCGGTGCTTAGTAGTGCTTGGCACAAAAACCCATCGAAACGCGTCGGAAAAATGTCGGACGCTGTATGTTTTAATGAAATATTTTGATGAAACGAGAGCACAAGCAATTAGGGTGGCTGTACGAAAGTACTAGGTGCTATCACCGTATGCACGCATTGCTTTCTTCCATGCACACGAATTCGCTCTCGGTGCTACGGTGCCCACTGACAACCACACGACGACGTGGGAATGGTTCCTTTCATAGTCAAGTGGAAGGAAATTCCGAAGAACAATAATCCAAGCGAATTGAAAACTGGAGTGGTCACCAGCTGGAGTACAAAAAAAAAAAAAAACGTGCCCACAAAACAACGTACAGTAAACAACCAGCCCAGGATCCTGCGTAGCAGACGATCGATAAAGCGCAAAACAAGGACTTTCGCAAGGTAGTGTAATAGCCCAGTTGGCATACACTGAGGATACAATGAGTTAGACATACAATGTCTTGTAGCATGGTGTATCAGGCTTTAAAACAAACAATGTTTGTGTAGACATGAAGACCGTGGTCTTTCTTAACGAAAGAACGTAAGCCAACCATGTTACTGAAACGAATGCACGTTTATTGTCTAAAGGGTATAATTCATAGCCAAATTTCTGCAAAACTATGTTGACATTCATGTTTAGTTCAGTGGGAATGTGTTTCCAAAGTATACACGTGACACAATAAACTGGTTACACAAATAGTAAACTACACAATTACACAGTAGGGAACATGGTGCGGTACGGAATGGATTCTTGTAATGCATTGCGTATGCAATAAAGGTTGGCGAAAAGCATAAAAAAAGAGCACTAGGTGTGCAATCTTACTTAGAAAGGACAACAAATGAACACTGAAATTAAATTGTATAGGTGTTATATAACAGCGGACGGACGGAGCTGTTTTGGTCAAGTTTTAAGACCGTTAGAGGGCTATCAGAGCCGGCGTCGCGCAATTAACTTGCATACTTCACGGCGTCTTAGAGTTTTATAGAGTATCCACTTCAGGACAAATGCTGATGTATAAAGGTTTAGGCGTAGGTATCCTAAAATGCGTTGGCCCGACAATAACGTAATCGGGTTGAAGTGACCATTTTGTATTGTCACGTGCTTGTGTCGGCGCAGAAGGCTCCAGGAGAACTCGGGAATACGTAACTCTTCATTTGGACGAACTTCTGGCAGGGAAACAAAGTTAAACTGCAAGCGAGCAATGCACGCTGTACGTACACTGATAGCGGCGAACGGAACGTCGGCCGTCGGTAAAACTGGTCATCGTTGGAACGCGCCGTCTTATATACATGCATCGTATTTTCTACCGACAGCTTTCTGTCTTTTGCTGGCTCTGGATGCGCAAACGGGCGAGTTGTCTGGCTTCTTCGGCGCGCTGAAGATGCGCGATGACGTAGATGTTTTCTTCGTCGGAGACATCGAGCAACACGGTGTCGAGCGTCGTTGCTGGAGTCCTTCCATAGACCGACCTATACGGCGTCATCTGCGTCGTTTCTTGTACGGCCGTGTTGTATGCGAAGGTCACATACGGAAGGATGGCATTCCACGTCTATCTATCTATCTATCTATCTATCTATCTATCTATCTATCTATCTATCTATCTATCTATCTATCTATCTATCTATCTATCTATCTATCTATCTATCTATCTATCTATCTATCTATCTATCTATCTATCTATCTATCTATCTATCTATCTATCTATCTATCTATCTATCTATCTATCTATCTATCTATCTATCTATCTATCTATCTAGCAGCCTACGTCTGGGTGCTCCCGTAATCACCTCCTTGACTTGGGGTAGACTAATATGTGTATGGGAGGGTATGAGGTATTGACGAATATGTCTGGCTGGTCATGACATGAATAACGTGAAAATCCTGTCGCGTACGTCGTCAGAACCTCTCCTGAAGACACGTGGGGCACATACCCGTATACCAGGGGCCGCGGTATGCGGGTATGCGCCACAGGTGTCTGACAATTTATTTATTCGAAGGAATGGCGAGGACAGACATAAGAAATTTTAATGCGAGACCGTTAAAAAATAGTGACGTCAGCGGCGTTGACCCGACGAATGCAAATAATAAATATTATAGTCCCAGCATTAATGGAACCCAATCTGCGTGACAATCAAGTATTCTACCACAGAGCCACGCCAGGTCTCGGAACAGCTTTGGAAAAAGACCCTATGCAGGCGTAATGTTGGTAAAACATCAATTGTGGTTGCAGTGCTGGTTATCTAATTTGATAAACAATACATATGTACTCTTATGAGGCAGCCGTCATGTCGTGTAAAGAGAGAGAGAGAGAAAGGCAAAGGAAAGGCAGGGAGGTTAACCAGGTTGTACCCGGTTTGCTACCCTACACGGGGGGGGGGGAGGGGGGAGAAAAAGAAGAGAGAAAGAAAAAAGGAAAGAGAACAAGTCATACGCGCGCACACATATTAGCGTTCACAGCGCACACACAGGCTGTCACAATCGAGAAATATTTTAGTTCGGTTCCTCTGCGGTTTTCTAAAACTGGAATGGAATCGGAGATGTTAAAAAAGGTTTGCAAGGACTGGCTCCAAGGAATCCAGGACTTGCAGTGCGCATTGAGCTGATGGAGTTGTCATCCTGTTGAGAAGAGTGCGCATCGTGGTCATGAGAGACCTCAACACACTGAGGACTTGTAGATTTTCGATGTCGTGTTAACGTCAGTTGTATGCTTAAGGGGGGGATGGAGGGCAAAATCGACTAAAAATGCGATTTTTCAATTTTCATGGCACATAATTCTAGCATCCTCGACAAGTGTTTCCACGAAGTGGCGTCTTATTATGCGCAACGGAAAGCATTTAAAAATGGTGCCAAATGCGCCTGACCCCCTGACGCCACCTATACTTAATGGCAAGGCGTTGTATCGTTTGCTTGGTTGTGAGTACAAGGACGCGCACTAGCATTTATATGCATAATCACTTCGAATGGTGGTATATCGAGCTAAATCAATTATTTCAATAGTTCAGTTATTGTTCTAATGGGGTCGTGATAGTCACTGAAGTAGCGGGCGAAAGTTTGTTTACAACCGCATTTCCGCCATTACCATACCCCCCGTTGTGCTCGTGCGTTCTGCAATTCTTGCCATTTCGGGCGGCTCACAGCTGTGATCTGTTTCACAAACGCACTGAGGACATGTCAGTGCCTTGGTTTTCAGCAAATACACGCAAGTAGCGAAAATTCTTGGGAATCAGTAGCGCCTAGAGCACAGTCAACACACCGAGAAGCCGCCATTGAGTGCAAGTGCTGCCAAGTTTGGAAGTGCTCCGCGAGATTTCTTTTTTCATTACGCGGGTGCAAAGTCACCTGAATATCGCATAATCGACATTTCTTGGTGAAACTTATGAATAATAGCAAGGAATATGCAGTAGGAGCATGTTATCCTGATTTCACGGCAACTCGAACTTTAAATGGCGTTTTCTCAAAACACTACTTTTCGTCAGAAAAGGAACATTTTCTCTGTAACCACTGCAGCTATCAAGTGCAAATTTTTGTGACTTGTTTCTGAATAATATGCGCCTCTTCTGAAGGCAAATAATCGTGCTGCTGCCGTAAGTTTATTTTTTACGCAAGCTTTTCTTTACGAAACAAGCCTTGAAATTCTAATCATCGAAGATCTAAATTTTTAACTAAAAAATGGTCATGCCGACAATTATTATTTTCGTTCAGAAAGAGACCCTGGGCACATTTAACAACTACAAGGATTTTCATTTTTTTGCATGCAAAATCTTTTTTATAGATGTTCCTTCAAAAATAAAAATAATTAAGCTTTATTATTTTTGGAACGGCTTCACATTTTCACGCCAAATTCACAAAATGTTTAGCAAGATCTCCATTAAATTGCGATGCAAAATATGGTAGAGATTGCTTTAAAAATAACAGAGCGGTGGGCAGTAGTAGTTACATACCTGTCTTTGCTATCCATCCCCCCCTTAAGCGTCATCCACTGAAGTTGGTCCACGAAGCACTATACAGGGCTACAATCCTCGCGACCACAAGCGCTACATATCAGCATACCGATTCTGGTGTTTCTCATACCTATGTTACTTTTGGCGTCGTTATGCAACTGTAAACAGCTGGTTATATAAAACATATGCGACTGTTCAAGAGATGTATGTGCGTACAACATTTGTACATATATTTAGCGTCATTTCGTAATGTTTCGCTCAGGAAAAAGATTACAACACAGTCACCTTACCTCCGCATGCTTCGCTTAATATCGATTCCCAAGGTACGTGGAATCTGCGGAATTTTTATTTTATTGGTAACTTATTTTGGGGCGCGCCTGGCAACAGTGGGTGAGGAGAATTTTTTGGGACACCACCAGCTGCGCAGGTCAGTCATTAAAAGCTTCGCTTGAAAATATGTAATTATTCTAACTCGAACATCACCGTTCTTTGGCTGTGTTTGCCTTCGACTAGTACAGTTCCACACCTTCTGCTTAAGTAAACTGTAGGCATGACAATAACCTTCATGGAACACATAATTTATACGGAGCTCACCTTTGGAATGCCTTTGAAACCACCGGCAAGGTGTCGCGTGATATTCGGTGCCTTGTCGACGAAGCGTTGGTATGAATGGCATACCCTCTGACATGCTGCAAAGACGCTGCACAGGGATAATAGAACGCGCCATGCTGTATGATTTATATTGTAATGTTGCGGCGGACACAACTACATTTCTGATGTGATTAATGCCACTATCATATTTCGTATACACTTCAGCTACGCTGCCGCAAAATAATTTGTAAAACATTTAACAGATGTTACGGGTACCAGTGAGCAGTACTTTTCTGACCGCAGCGCCAGGAAATCGATGTGGTCTGCCAGATAACAGCCCAAACATCTCGCAAATAGCTGTACAAGAAAAACTGCTAAAAATATTCGAAACAGCAAACAACGTTTACGTAATATAATAACAATAATATCAGGGTTTTAACTTCTCAAAGCCACGATATGATCATGCGGGGCACTATAGTGGAGCGCTCCGGAAATTCTGATCTGTTCTTTTTTACGACGTAGTATAAAGCAAACAGGTTGTCAAATAGCTCGGTTATCTTACTAGGTTCACTTTAACGGACTCATCCATATGAGGCCATCAGATTAGGAAATCTGTTCCCACTCAGCAGACAAACCATTTCAGAAAGCCCCCCGTGCTACAGTTCACTTTCGTTCTCAAGGCATATCTGAAGTTTCCTAAACGACTGAAATGTCTGATTACACCCACTTATGAGTGGCTCCCGCTTTGGCGTGTTGAATCCGCGATTACGTCATTCACGCGTTCGTGGAACTGCGAGTACTTAAGTCGCGCCATTTGACGCGTTCGTCCTCAATCAACGCGCATTGAGCCAGAAGTTCGCAGGAGTGACACGTCGCACCGCCCAGCAAAACCCCGAAAGGTTAACGTCACTTGCTGCACGATCTAAATACACCAATTCCGCTCTCACTGCGCCAACAGCGTTGAAGCATGGATCCGAGCCAGAAGCATTGCGACTGTCAGTTCTGCCCGGAATGCCAGAGTTCAATCCCTGAAGACCTACAGGCATGGCTGCAGCAGCAGCCGGACCCGAAGAAGCTCGATGAGCAGAAGCGTGAGTCCGAAGAAGCAGAAGAACCTGGCTGCCCGGACGCCGCTCTTCTCGAGCTCGACGGGCAGAAGCGCGAGTCCGAAGAAGCAGAAGAACCTGGCTGCCCGGACGCCGCTCTTGTGGAGCTCGACGAGCAGAAGCGTGAGTCCGAAGAAGCAGAAGAACCCGGCTGCCCGGACGCCACTCTTCTGGTGACTAAAGCCTCGGCCTCTGCCGACAAGATGGGTGCCTCCGCCATCGAGTTTCGCCCAGGCGGTAGCGGGAGCAGCGGTTCAACCGAGAGCAGTCCGAAGATGGACACACCTGACATCGACTTCGGTCTAGAGGCTCCGAACAGCTACCTTCGGATGATGAACACTATTCCGCCATGGGTCCTGCACAAGGCCCGTCCGGATGCACTGGATCTGATGGGAATGAGGCTGTAAGTGATTGTATTCCATTCGCGTCTCAAGCTAGCTGTGGTGCGTGTCGGGCTTGCCTCTAGGTGCTCATGGGTAGTTTGAACATTGGTGCATGGTGCCTCCGAACTCGTCATGCTGCGTTAGCGTATTTCGCTTAACCAATGGTATTCATAGCGTCTACACAACTAACTTGGTACTGTAGTTTCAAGTCACCTGGCGATAGGTTGTTTCGTGTTTCATAAGCAAATTTATTCGCAATAAGTCTCGGGACCATCTCAAATCCGCGCACTGACACGGGCTTAGGTTCCATCACTGCCTTCGTTTTCTTGTTGCATGTTCGCTCCTGGCTAGGTAAATTCGAATACTCTTTACTAACGGTTTACTGTGCAGAGTCTAGAATTTTCGTAGCCTTTACAACTGGCAACTGCGTTGAACGGCGTACCCTATTGCTGAGAATAATTCGGCTATGTGCTGACAATGATTCGGTTCTTTATTTCATCATCGCCATAGATTCGCGCTTCCTTGCCCTTCCGCGTTCTTAATTTTTTGTCATGTACTCCGTACGAGCTCCGTACGAGCTACACCGCGCGAGTGCGTGTCCCACCGCACTGCAAGGTTGTACAGCGGCGCCAATGGTGACAATCGTGTTATCAGGGGAGGGTTCGGCTGTCCTTGTGAGTGCGCGTTGTCTCCACTTGCTTTCACTCTCGTTTTGACATGTGGTGATATCAGCTTCGAAAATGTTAACTTCGAGTGTGGAATCCAAGAATTTGGCTCGATTCGACACTCTCAAGAAAGGCGAAACTCTCTCTCGATAGCCCGAAAATATGCCACTATCGGCGCCACTGCACACCCTTACAGTGCGCTTGGCCACGCACTCGCATGCTGTAGCTCGTACTGAGCGTGATAGCACGTGGCCATCGATTTGGAAAACAGTTAGGTCAACAAAATTACTCTCCCTTCGTCACTGTTGTGCCATTCACTCAACTTTGCTTAAATATTTCAGTTGTCTTCCGGTCGATGAAGATCTTGACGACGATGATGAGGAGCTCTACTACCAGGGTCTTCTGCACCGTTGATGAAGCAAAGAGCAGTTCATTTTGGAAGAGGTTTCACCTTTAGACAATAAACGTGCATTCGTTTCGGTAACATGGTTCGCTTACGTTCTTTCGTCACGAAAGACCACTGTCTTTATGTCTACAGAAAAAGCGTTTGTTTTAGAGCCTGACACACCATGCTACAAGACATTGCATATATACCTCATTGTATCCTCAGTGTATGCCTCACTGGGCTATTGCACTACCTCGCGAAAGGCCTTGTTTTGCGCTTTATCGACCTTCTGCTACGCAGGCTCCTGCGCTGGTTGTTTACTGTATATTGTTTAGTGGGCACGTTTTTCTTTTTGTACTCCAGCTGGTGACCACTAGAGTTTTCAATTCACTTGGATTATTGTTCTTAGGAATTTCCTTCCACTTGGGTATGAAAGGAAGCATTCCCACGTCGTCGTGTGGTTGTCAGTGGGCACCATAGCACCGAGAGCGAATTCGTGTGCATGGAAGAAAGCAATACGGGCATACGGTGATAGCACCTAGTACTTTCGTACAGCCAACCTAATTGCTTGTGCTCTCGTTTCATTAAAACATTTCATTAAAACATACAGCATCAGACATTTTTCCGACGCGTTTCGGTGGGTTTTGTGCCAAAATCTACTAAACACTCATAAGCACTGATAAGAAAACAAACGCGCGCACGTAGTAAAGTTTGTCTCACATGCGAGATAGACATTCTATGACTTCTTAGCGCAAATTTATCATCACAGGACCTTCAGTAGTTTATGAGGACAGTACTGCAACGCACAATAGACTTGACTGCATATTGACTGATTCCTACCGCGCTTGCTCTTATGATTATAAGCTGTAATAGTTTCAATTGAAGGTTGTTGTATCATACGCGTATCTACCGTACGGGTAGATACGCGTAAGGCTCCGAACTTTTACGTTCCGAACTCTCAACAGGTTTTTTGCCTATGAAATACGCCAGACAGTGTGGCACCACTTTCCAAAATCTGATTTTGAATGGTTCTGTATTATCTGACAAATTTGTATGTTGCACGGCGATCGCAGACACGGTCCATTTGTTCTCTTTTAGGGGCGAAACTCCTTAAGGCCTTGCGTTGTCGTCGTCCGCGTCAATCCTCGGGGATATTCGTGGATGTGAGATACAAAAAGAAAGGTTTAACAAGAGGCTAATATCAATCATCATTCTGACGGAACAAGACAAAACACCTAGAAGTACAAACCCTTTATACTGGTCGGCGACTTGACGTGCACATTATGAACCTTAAGACCTAGCTTTGTCGTCGAAGCTCACTGTCCGCTGTCGTGGTGGTTAGAAAACTATTGCTATAGTCGAATCATGTGTGTATGTGAATAAAGAGAAAGGTTTACAATAGACGAACAATAATTATAATTGTGAAGAAACAATATAAAACACGTACAACCCTATTGAAAATCCTTGGTTGGTGGATGCTGGAATCGTTGCTGGATATGGTGGAAACAATAGTGGATGTGGTGGAAATAATAGTGGATAAGCTGGAATCTGTGGTGGTCATAATGGCTGATGATGGCGAGAGTGGAAATAATGGTGGCAGATGGTGTTGGTGGTGGCGAGCCAATGATGGTGGCAGTGGAAAATACTGGTTGATGATGGCGATGCAAAATATGTTTTGGTGGATCGCTTGGTGAACAAGCTGGATAACGGTGGCACAGTGGAAACATGGTGGATGATGGTGGCATGATGGAAATGCACGTGGCACAGTACGTGAAATCACTGTTATTTTCAACGTTTCCCTCTCGAATGTGTAGACAAATGTGTTTGCAGTCGAAATAAGCCAACGCTGATCATTACGCTTTCTAACAGATGTTTTTTTTTTTCGTGCGGTGACAATACCGCCTCAATATTTGTGGAGCGCAGAATCCGTGAATGTTTACATTTTTATCACGTACCTATATCAGTTTGACAACCGTGATGTGGTGCTGTATTGTGATGTTTACGTGCCTA
Organism: Rhipicephalus appendiculatus; assembly: GCA_030522465.1. Taxonomy (NCBI): domain Eukaryota; kingdom Metazoa; phylum Arthropoda; class Arachnida; order Ixodida; family Ixodidae; genus Rhipicephalus; species Rhipicephalus appendiculatus. The sequence goes on along the minus strand of JALIZH010018720.1, from coordinate 20,070 downwards.
AAGGTGTCGGTGTGAACAGCGACGGTAAATGTGTTACATCGCCGTGCAATTGTAGAAGTAAATGAGAATTTTAAAAATTCAACGGGTTGACCAGAAAACAGCTGCCACTTGATATCGCCACGCTAGAAACTCAACTCTGGAAATTCTTGCACACTCATTACTTCAGCTGCACTTTAAGGTGACAGTGAAAATGCGTGCGAAGCTAAAATGCACAATCTTTCACCTTCGGCATGCGCCGAGATAAGCCGCACCAAGTATGACTTCCACCATCCGATTCTACCACCATGACTTCCACCAAAGTTTAGGCCTATCGTACCGAGCGAGTCCGTCTACGTGTCATCGGCGCTTCTAGGTTTCAGGATACACGATTCCGACGAGTACGAATGACTTTACAGCACAGGTGTGACATCGGTTAACCTAAATGAGGCATTTTTTTCTTGTGTAAGGCGTCCGCACAAGAAGCGATGAACATAAATGCTACGCGCTTCCAGCAAACGCCTCCGGTCACCGATAGCCGCTGGTCACACTCGCCGGCACTTCTCTGGCTCGTATGCGAGAACAGATATTTGTCAATTCGTATGTCTTCCTGACCCAATATGATGACATATATTTCCCGCGCACTGCATTCTACTTGGCCTAGCGGTTATGCAGTTGTACCTAACGATAGCTACTCAGATCAATGTACTGGCACTGCCGCGCTAATTGCGCAAAAAGACATCACAGTATTCAATCAATTGTATGCGCGTATTTATCGAACGAGCTTAGAGTCGACACGAAGCCTTTGCACATGATTCCCCTTCAAAAGAACGAGAAACGGATATATTAATATAGGCAGTAACAGCCGGTTGATATGTATATATATATATTTTAATTACGTTGTGAATTGTAACTTAAATTTAGTGCTGTTGCCATTATCGACATCCCATCCGTTACTGGCATCTGTTTTCCTATGTTTAATCAGTGTGCAAATTTTTAGTAGGAGGGGGAAGATCGTGTCTGTCTCAAATATGCGACATATACAACGCTGAAGCTAAACGATGTGTTGGTGTTGACTAGTCATTCTGCGACCATCAACGCAAGTTTCAGCGTGGCGTAGTGCTAGAGTACTTGACTGAGGATCCGAAGGTGCCGCGTTCGGCTCCCCATGACGGGAGGCTTCTTTTTTTTTTTTTCAAGTGTTTTTTTATTTTTGCCCTGAGGCTTTCTTCATTGTTTTCTATGCAATTACTTAGGTATGGAAGCTAGGGACGATGATCCTGACGGTTTAGAGCCGTTTTGCGCTTCATTGGTTTCCAGCATCCATCATACGCCAGGATACACCATTGCCACCGTATTCCAGCACCATAATCCACCATAATGATGGATGGTGGAATCCATCATTCCTATGGTGGACAGATTTTCAATAGGGAAGCACAAACCCTTTATACTAGTCGGTGACTTCAATAAACATTATGGATCTTAGGAGCTAGTTTCGCCCACTCGTCATCCACTTCGTGGAGACGCGTGGATTTTTTTAGTACACCCACCCCAGCAATTGTTGGCTTCACCTGTTTTGAGTTCCAGTCAGCTGAGGTTTCGAATTTTATGAACAGGGAGCAGGCTTAGGTGTGCCACCTTACGCACGCCTCTGTCTATGAGCCTGGAATTGGCATCACGTCACGACCACTGATGATGATTATCGCCCGTCAGGATACTCACTCCTTGTGGGATTGGCTGTACACAATGATATACGTGTTAAAACCACATAAAATTTCAATATCTGGATTGAGATGTTAGCCGCCCATAAAACTGGTCATAGGGTGATCGAGAGAGCCGCTACGTGCCTCAAAGAAAGACGCGAGGGAGCATAGTCGTGGACAGAGGAAACATTACGCTAATACTTTAAGAAGTGCATACATTTGTCGTCTGCTGCTGCTGCTCTAAGCGCACCATGTTGGCGAGTTTAAGCCTAAGAGGACATATCCCGGCTGTAAAAAAAAAAGAAAAAGAAAAGAAAAGGGGACGCCTAAGCTTCATCTTAAAGACTGCACCGTGCAACGATATCCGTACGCGCACACGCTCACACACTCACGCAAAAAAAGCTATCTATCTATCTATCTATCTATCTATCTATCTATCTATCTATCTATCTATCTATCTATCTATCTATCTATCTATCTATCTATCTATCTATCTATCTATCTATCTATCTATCTATCTATCTATCTATCTATCTATCTATCTATCTATCTATCTATCTATCTATCTATCTATCTATCTATCTATCTATCTAGCCACCTACGTCTGGGTGCTCTCGGAATCACCTCCTTGACTTGAGGTAGACCAAAATTTGCATGGGAGGGTAAAAGGTACTAACAAATATGTTTGGCTGGTCATGACATAAATAACGTGAAAATCCTGTCGCGTACGTCGCCAAACTATTTCCTGAATACACGTGTGGGACATACCCGTATACCACGGGCCGCGGTATGCGGGTGTGCGCCACAGATGTTTGCCAATTTATATCTACCCAGGAACGGCGAGAACAGACATTAGAAATTTAAATGCGAGACCGTTAAGAAATAGTGACGTCGGCAGCGTTGACCCGACGAATGCAAGCAATAAATATCAGGGTCCCAGCAGGAATCGAACCCAATCTGCGTGACAAACAAGTATTCTACCACAGAGCCACGCCAGGTCTCGGAACTGCTTTGGAAAAAGACGCTATGCAGGCGTAATGTTGGTGAAATGTCAATTGTGGTTGCAATGCTGGCTGTCTAATTTTATAAACGTTACATATTTACTCTTATGAGGCAGCCGTCATGTCGGGTTAACGTCAGTTGTATAATTAAGCGCCATCCCCTGTAGTTGGTCTAGGAAGCACTATCAAGGCTACCATCCTCTCGACCACAAGCGCTACATATCAGCTTACCACTTCTGGTGTTTCTAAAACCCATATTGATGTTGCCAAAGTTACGCAACTGTAAACAACTGGTTATGTAAAACATATGCGACTGCTCAACATGTGTCTCTGCGTACAACATTGGTACATATATTTAGCGTCATTTCGTAATGTTTCGCTCAAGAAAAAGACTGCAACACATTCACTTTACCTCCGCATGCTTCGCATAACATCGATTCCCAAGGCACGTGGGGTCTGCCGAGTTTTTATTTTATTGATAACTAATTTGGGGCGCGCATGGCAACAGTCGGTGAGGAGAATTTTTTGGGACACCACGAGCTGCACAGGTGAGTCATTAAAAGTTTCGCTTGAAAATGTGTCTTTATTCTAACTCGAACATCACTGTTCATCGGCCGTGTTTCCCTTCCACTAATACAGTTGCATACCTTCTGCTTAACCAAGCTATAGGCATGGCAACAACCTTCATGGAACCCTATTTATATGGAGCTCGCCGTTGCAATGCCTTTAAAACTACAGGCAAGGCGTCGCGTGATATTCGGTGCCGTGTCGACGAAGCGTTGGTATGAACGACATACCGTTGGACATCCTGGAAAGACGCTGCACAGGGTTAATTGAACGCGCGATGATGCACGTTTTATAGCGTAATGTTCCGGCGAACACAACTGCATTTCTGGTGGGATTATTGCAGCTACCATATTTCTTATGAACCTCAGCTACTCGGCTGCAGAATCATTTGTAAAACATTTAACAGTTGTGACGGGTACCAGTAAGCCGTACTTTTTTGACCACAGCTCCAGGAAATCTAGGTGATCTGCCAAATAATAGTCGAAAAATCTCGCAACAGCTGTAGAAGAATAACTGCCACAAATATTGGAAAGAGCAGGCAACATTGACGTAATATTTATTTACTTATTTATTTATTTATTCATTCAAATTTCTTTACCGGCCCACAAAATGGCATTGCGTAAGGGGAACATCAGTATATACATTGCAACAAAAAATACAGAGAAAAGCAAAAAAATCAGAGAACAAAAAAAGAAAAAGAAACAAATCAGATGTTGTAAACAGCAAGGTGCAAGAAAGCTATACAGTACTAAAACGCAACAAAGTCAGGTTATCACGAAAAGGTTCACGATTAGTAATGGATACAATGTGACCTGCAAGACTTCGAATGGGCTATGGCTTGACAAACGGTGATGAGTTAAATGACAGTGTGTCACCATGAACGCGCAAGAAACTACGTGCGTTTTGAATGCGTCGAGATGTGCGCAGAGGAAGATAAAGCGGCAAACAGTGAAATTTTTTACTGTATATGTGCCTATGAAACAAACGTAAAAGGTCAATGACGCGGCTTTGATCCAGTGGCAGAAATGCGAACCACTGATATAACAATGATATCAGTGGTTTTACGTCGCAAAATCACGATGTGATCGTGCGGGGCACCTTAGAGGAGGGCTCCGGAAATTTCGACTACCTGATTTTTTTTTACAACGTCATATAAAAGAAACAGGTTGTCAAAAAGCGCGGTTCTCATACTACGCGCAATTTAACGAAGTCGAGCATTTGGGCCATGACATTAGTAAATCCCTGCTAACTCAGCAGACAAATCATTTCGTAAAGCCCACGTTCTACAGTTCAGTTTCACTCTCAAGGCATATCTGAAGTTTCCTAAACGACTGAAAAGTCTGATTACATCCACCTATCAGTGGCTCCCGCTTTGGGGTGTTGAATCCGCGATTACGTCATTCACGCATTTGCGGAAGTATGAGTACTTAAGTGGCGCCGTTCGACACATTCGTCCTCAATCGACGCGCATTGAGCCACAAGTTCGCAGGAGTGACACGTCACACCACCCAGCAAAACACGGAGAGGTAAGCGTTAGTTCCTGCAAGATCGAGATATACCGATTCCGGGGTCACTGCGACAACGGGCCCATCATTAAAGCATGGATCCGAGCCGCAAGCATTGCGACTGTCAGTTCTGCCCGGAATGCCAGGATTCGATCCCTGAAGACCTACAGCCATGGCTACACCAGCAGCTGGACCCGAAGGAGCTCGATGAGCCGAAGAGTGAGTCCGAAGAAGCAGAAGAACCCGGCAGCCCGGACGCCGCTCTTCTGGTGACTGAGGCCTCTGCTTCTGCCGACCAGATGGGTGCCTCCGCACTTGGTTTTCGCCCAGGCGGTAGCAAGAGCAGCGATTCAACGGACAGAAGTCCGAAGGCGGACACGTCTGACACCGGCTTTGGTCAAGAGACTCCGAACAGCCTTGTTCCAATGACGAACACGCCTCAGGGGCTAAGTCCGATGCAGCTATGGCTCCTGCGCCAGGCCCATCCGAATTGTCCGGCTCTGCAGGAACTGCGCCCGTAAGTTATCGTATTCATTTGCGTCTAAAATTAGCAGTGGTGCGTGTTGGGCTTGCCTTCGGTTGGCAATGGGTAGTTCGAACATTGGTGCATGGTGCCGCCGAACTGGTTACTCTGCGTTAGCGTAGTTCGCTTATCCAAAGGCTTTTACTGTGGTTTCAAGGCAACTGCGCGATACGCAATTGATGCTTGTGCGCCTCGAACGGTGGATAGGTTATCACCAATTCTCTGTAAGTTTCTTGTTTCGTAAACAAATTTCTTCTGGTATGCGTCAGGGCCATTAAAATTTCTTGTACTGACACGGGTTCACCTTCCATCACTGCCTTCGTTTTCTTGTTGCATGTTCGCTCCTGGCTAGGTAAATTCGAAGACCCTTTAATAGCGGTTTACTGTGCAGAGTCTACAATTTCCCAATTTCCCGCCGGTTAAGCCGACACGCTTCGGTACGCCTTTTCATTGAAGCTCGTGATCATCTTCGCAATAGAGTTCCAGCAGCTCACGTTGCGCCCTTTTCAGCGCTCTCATTCGACATGCTTGAATGAATGCGCGGTATCGGTGCGTGAACGTAGCTTGGCGCATCCACGAAAGCCTGTCGTTGTCTTTTACAATTGCCAACTGCGTTCAAAGGCGTACCCTATTGCTGAGAATGATTCGGCTCTTTATTCTATCATCGCCGTAGCTTCATGCTGTCTTGCCCCTCCACGCTCTTAGTTCCTTTTTTGTCATGTACTAGCGCTCTCACTATGAGCTACACCACACGAGTACGGGGCCCAGTGCACAGCGAGGTTGTACAGCGGCGCCAATCGTGACGTGCTTTCGTGTTATCAGGGGAAGGTCTGGCTGTTCCTGCGAGTGCGCATCGACTGCAGTTGCTTTCACCCTCGTTTTGCCGGGTAGGGTCTATTCGACACTGGTAGGCAAAGTCAAACTCTCCCCCAATAGCTCGAAAATATGCCATAACCGGCGCTATGAACAAACTCGCAGTGCGCTCGGCCGCGTGCTCGCCCGCTGTTGCTCATACTAAGCGTGACAGTACGTGGTCATCCATTTGACAAGCTGTTAGGTCAGCTATATTACGTTCCCTTCGCCATTGTTGCATCATTCACACAACTTTGCTTAAATATTTCAGTTACCAGGGGGTCCTTGAAGCACCTCAGGACCATGAAGAGCAGTGCACCTACAAGCCCCATTGATGAAGCAATGCGCATTGCATTTTTCAAGAGGTTTCATCTGTAGACAATAAACGTGAATTCGTTTCAGTAACATGATTCGCTTCGTTCTTTCTTTACGGCAGACCACAGTTTTGATGTCTACAGAAATAGCGTTTGTTTATAGAGCCTGATGCACCACGCTGCAGGACATTGCATGCATAACTGATTGTATACTACTTGTATGTCTAAATGGGATGTTACTCTTCCCTGCGTAAGGCCTTCTTTAGCGCTCTGTCTACCTTCTGCTATGCAGGCTCCGGCGCTGGTCGTTTACTGTTCATTCTTCTATGGGCAGTTTCTCTCTTACCAGCCTAATCGCTTGTGCTCAAGTAGATTCGAAGGTCTACGCCAGTGTACTCATCGCGATAAAAATTTCATTAAAACGGACAGCATTCGACACGCATTGGTGTGTTTTCTGCCGAGCAGAAAACACACCACTCCGGTAGATACGGTAATACGGCCCCACTCCGGTAGATACGGCTATGGCTCCAAAGTCTTAACAGTTGTTTTGCTTATGAAATACCACCGTACGTATATTGTCGTAACACCTGTCTGGTTTACTACAACATGCCCCCCCCCCCCCCCCCCCCGGTAGATACGGGTATGCCTCCGAACTCTTATTAACATATGTTCCGAAGTATTAACAGATTTTTTGCTTATGAAATACACCAGACATTGTTGTCACACCTTCCGAAATCTCATTTTGAATGGTCCGATATTATCCAAGAAATTTTTATGTTACACGGCGATGGCACGCACGGTCCATTAGTTATCTATTCCCCCAGCAATAGTTGACTTGACCTGTTTCGAGTTCCAGTTAGCTAGGGTTTCTAATTTTATGTGCAGAGAGCAGGTTTAGGTTTGCCTCATCGCGCACGTCTTTGTCTATGCGCCTCGAATCTGCATCGCATCACAGCCAATGGTGATGAACGTCGCCCGTCAGGATGCTCACTCCTCGTGGCATTGGCTGGACGAAATGGAGTACCTGTTGAATACGCATCAAACTTCATTATCTGTATTCAGGTGGTAGCCACCAGTGAAGCAGGTCGTAGTGTGATCGTCATAGCCACTACGTGCCTCGCAGGAAAACAGGCGGGAGCGTAGTCGTGGACAGAGCAAAAAATACGCTAAAACTTTAAGACGTTCATACATACGTCGCAAGGTTTTTGACCGGGCTAGTTGGTGAAGATCCATAATGGCTTACAGCGTCACCGTCAAAAGAGCACCGTCAAAAAACGGAAAAAGTTAGAGATGGCTTTTTGGCGCAGCATTGTTCTGAGTGCGGTTGAACTCCAAAAAAAGAAAAACAAAACAGAGCTTGTCTACGTGTCTACTTCGTCCTTGTGTCAGTGTGCGCTGTAAGCCATTATGGACATACATACGTCGTCTGCTGCTGTTTGAAGCACACCATTCCGATGAGTCAAAGCCTGAGCGTACGAATTCCGGTTATTAAAAAAACAGTAGGCGACGCTTAAGCTTCATCTTTAAAAATTGACCGCAACCACGAGTGGGTCGAAAGAAACAAACAGCCAATGTGGTGCAAGACACATATCCCTACTGAAAAAATCCGCATACCGTCATACGGAAAACATACGGATTCCGCATATTTTCCGTATAAAATATATGGATTTTGTACGGACGTATACTGATGCTTACGGAAATTGTAAGGAACATACGGAAGCATCATATGGTACATAAGGAATTCCGAATGGGCGTACGGATGTGGCCATAAGGAACATGCGGATGCCATATCTGTTATACGGATAGACTCATACGGCGATACGGAATATACGGAAAGAACAAACGGAATCCGTATGGGCTATGCGGGAAGATCCACGTGGCAATAGTAGTATACGGAAAGCATGGTGTTCTACGTGAAACCATGACCATAGGCAGGCGCACGGGGGGGGGGGGGGAGAGGGGCGCCCCCCTTTTCCCTCTTGTCACTTAAGAGGGAGGGGCCGCCCTCCCTCATAGCCTCCTCTATACAATTCTGTGCCCGTCAAACGCTCCCTCGGCGACCTTCGTCTTTCCCTCTCACCCACCATGGTATTACGCTACATTCCACCGCGGCGCGGCGCCACCTACGTTGGGCTTGTCTTTCGTGGCTTGAGGTGCTCCTGCCAGTGTATCGGACGCTGCCGTGTGTGTGTGTGTGTGTGCCTGCAGGAAAGGTTTATAATCTGCAGGATCTCGTAACGCCTTGGGAACCCGGAGGTGCATGACGCGACCTGCCACAACGCTAGTTACATCGGAGAACCACCTATTTTTGTGTCACCATGGACTTTGCTTGCTCGACCACGTTTCCCGCTTGCTTGGCAATACAGCTTCGAAGGTTTACCCGCCAGTGAGAATTCCATGCCTTCATTGCAGTTAAGCATGGCGGGTCAATGCGATTACCTCGCAACGGCAGGACCTGTGTGAGATTGTGCTATTTCTACAGCCTCATAATATTTAGCATGTTCAGTGGTGGCAGACGTGAAGAAGTGCGTATGTGGTGGTGCGTGCCAGTACAGTGGTGTCGTGTCGTTTCGCATACAATGCACATTGTTTGTACTTATTCTGCATACGTAGGTACGCGTGCAGAATAAAGGTTCAGTTTTATTGCCAGTGTGAATGCCAGGCCTTCATTGTAAATAAGGGTGGAAGATTAGTGCCATTCCGTTTGCAGTGCCGCGTGAGATCTGCTGCTGTTTCTACATTCTCGTCATATCTGGCATGGTCAATGGCGGCAAGTGTGAACAAGTTTATGTGTTGTGACGTGTGCCAGGGTGTCGTGTCATCTGACAGTGTGCATTGTTTATGCTTATTCTGATTGGTGTGTGCCCGGGTGTCGTGTCGCCTGACAGTGCTCATTGTTTATGCTTACTCTGCATGTGAGAACTGCCACTGTTTCTACATTCTCGACACATGGAGCATAACCAGTGGGGGCAGACGTGAACAAGTGTGTGTGTGGTGATGTGTGCCAGGGTGTCGTCTTGTCTTACAGTGCGCATTGTTTGTGGTTATTCTGCGTGGTGCATGCGAGGGTGTTGTCATCTGACAGTGCACATTGTTTAGGCTTGTTCTGCGCGTACATGAGCAGAATAAACATTATTCAGTTTACTTTGATCTCTCGATTAAGCTGTCCTCAAACAAGTTCTGACTTAATGGAACACCTTGTCTGCATTGTATGGATTCGCTAAACCAAAATGACTATGGTATTATGGCATCCATAATACCACATTTCCGTATATATGGAAGCCGTATATACGGAGGATACGGATCCGTATAATCCATATATATGGATTATGTGGATCCGTATCATGCGGATCCGTATCATGCGGATCCGTAATACCATAATTCCATATGTACGGATCCGTATCTTCCGTACATACGGATTTTTTCACTAGGGATGTCCAAGTTTATTGATTGTGACGTAGGAGTCGTGTATCAGATCCCGTTGTCGTGCGGCAGTTCTCACATTGGACAGAGTGGAAGGTGCCTGAATGTTCGTTTAGGTGAACATAAGCGTTCATTAACACAAGAGACGCATTCCCGTTTAGCAGACCATTGTCGGGAGTGCGGGTGTACCCCGCACTATACTGATACCATGGTTCTTTCCAGGCGCAAAAAGCAGCTTGCCCGAGAAATTATAGAAGCCTTCCACATTTGAAGAAGCTATGAAAGATGCGTTAGCCAGCCATCAATAAAGCTTTGGGATAGGGAATACGAGTTATAGGTCAGCACGTGCGGCAACGTGACTTAAAACTCGTTGTGCGCATGCTATGTTACGTGGTGGCAGCCAGGGATGTTCTTTTTGTTTTTCGTTTGGAGCACAAGTCATGTGACTCGATGATATCTTCTTGTGTACTTTTTCGTGTTTTTCGGAATAAAAATTCAGTGCAGAGCCAGCGCATGTCTTGTGCACGTCTTCTGTCCCTTGTCTCTTTTGTGAGCGCTGCACATTCCTAACTATGTAACATAAACGAGACCAGGAGTATTCGCGCGAGGACTTCAGCAAGTAAGCTTTGTCCATCATTCCGCGTCGCCGCAATGACAAAATGGTACCTGCAGTGATAATGGCTGCGCTTTGATTTATGTGGATCTTCTATAAACGGGGATTACGAGTAACTGTGTCTGCACAGAATGCGGAGGAACAGTGGAACTCGTACATAACAAAAGATAACACAATCTACCGTGTTCATTTGAATAGAAACCCTCGGAATTGCCACCTTTTAAACCGTTCCAACTTTTAAAAAGACGTGCATGGCCCTAGTAAAGTTTCTCAACACCATTTGACATATTACCGAGGCTCAACACTGGGATATGTTTTGGTGAAATCCACTGCCATGGACAGTATTTGACCAATAGAGACACGGATATGACAAAACAAGCCAGGAACGCAAGAAAACAAAAAAAAAAGAAGCGAAAAGCTGATTCGTGTGATGAATATATGGAACGCTACTATTAATTAAACTGTTCAGCATGTAGCGTCGCGCCGCTCTTGGCCAGCTGCCACGCAAAAGATCAGTGTGGCTCTTGATGCGCGAGCCACGAGTTGGCTAGAACGGCCTGGCTAATGACCTGGCTGGACGCAGCAGCCGCAATCGCTTCGGTCTCTCGGTTCGCCCGCGTCCCAATAAAGCTGCAACCACAGCACGCCCTCGTCAGCCGACGTCTCGCCTCCCTGCGCTACATTTCTTGACCTCCGACGCAAAAACCAGTGACCAGCGCTTCACCGCTGCCACCGAGCTGCTGTTTCAGCCATGTTTCAGTCCGCTTCGGTCTGGCAGCCAAAATTTGACCCACCACTGCCACCGTTCGGCGCTGTCTGCTTCGAAAGATGGTTCGCGGAATTTGAGGTGGCCCTGTAGCTCAACGACGTCTGGCTTCAGGAATTTATGTTTGAGGTCCTCGAGTATGTCCTCCCACCTGACCTCAAACAACGCCTTACGTATTTCTCGTGGAGCCCCCGCCCATATATCGGACTGCGAGATGCCGTCATACAGTATTGCGGCGCTGAACATCGCCTCCGTCATGGGACCCACCGCACAGAAGGCGCTTCTCCACCTATTTCGATCAAGCCTTCCTCGCAGTTCGCCTGCGCCACATCCCCCCCTAGTGCTCTGCTACAACAATGAGGTAGGCGACTTCCCGACGGCAACCGACTCCACTGACGTATGGCAGCATACGACGCCCGAAGACCAGCCTTTGGTTGAGCGGTCGGCGCCTGTGGCCACGTCGGGGAGCATGACGACTTCTACGCCTACTCACCATGTGTGCGACACCCGACCCGGCGCCACCTGTCACTTGTTCAGTGACACCGCGGGCGGCACCTTAACCGTGCCAGCTGCCATCTCCCACGTCAACGGTGAGGCCACTGCCAGCATGGAAATGAATGCAGACGAAGCTCCAGTTATGCCGATGGTGGTTACCCCCCTTATGATTCCTCGGCCACGCAAGCATATGACCAGTATGCCACCCCGCTCACAAGATCTCCTGTGCCGGCTGCCCACGGTGGTTCCGTAGCCACATACGCGCCGTCCCTTGATCTGGCACAGCCCAAGCCTCCTGCGAATCCAGACTTGCCGCCGAACATCTCTTGGGACAGCGCCGAGGAACTTAAATCCGATCAGCACTCCCCGCATGACATTCACCGACGCAGTTGCTCTCATGAGTGCTGCTCAAGTTGATTACAGGAGAACGTGACTGGACACGCGCATTAATTTAAACTTTTTTATGCATTGAGCTACAGCATTTAGGCATTGCGGTAGGAAATCGAGTTGTAAAGCGTTACGTTGCTTTAAAAGATTGTTTCCAAGAACATAGTCGCCGGCGAACAAGTGCGTCGCAAGGGGTAGTGCACCTGTAATGCCGGTAACATGAATTAAGAAAATGAGATAATATTGAATGTGTATCGTTCACAGAAAGTTTAAAATTTATACCCGCTGCTCTGCAATCACATTAGCAGATCAGGCCGCTCGCGCTCCTGCTCCGGCGTAGTGAGCCCCACTTGTGGTATCGTACCTTCATGAACTCCAAATGTTTGATGGACCTGGTGGCGTCAGGGAACCTCTGGCGCTGTACGAGCAACTGTGCGATCACAATTGCTTGAACCGGGAAGGTCTCTTGTTGACCAATGTGATTATCTATCTTGATTGTATGGACCGTTGATGGTTTCACGCTGATGATGAATTCGGCTGCACAAACATTGGCAAGCAAAACCTCCGTGGTGTACTCCCTAGTGTCTCTTGACGGAAAGTTGCTGCGAAGAGGAAGTTAGGAACACTGTGGCTGGGTGAGTCCGGCAGGCACTTCTTTCTTTGTGCTGCCGAACGTGGTTGGGGACGGTCGCGCGCACCTTGTCTTGAACAAGCATCAGCAGACAGTTGATATTTTCGTACGTATTGTGTTCTCACCTCTCAGTTGACTACATGCCGCAGGAAGACCGCTTATTTCGCTGTAGGGCACGCATTTACTTACGCCAATCTTTTGTTTAGTTATGAGAGGCTGCATACTGAAGCAGGGCAGCTAGCCTTACTTTCTATTTGATTGCAACTTGTTGCAATCACATTCATTGCTTCGCGATTACGGGAAAACAAGGACGGATACTTTTATTGCCACCATGTTGGTCATTTTCCGTGTTATGGTTGAGAGAGAGACGAAGCAAGAAGAGGAAAGACAGGGAGATTAACCAGACCAGCGTCCAGTTTGCTACCGTGCACTGGGGAAAAGAGAATGGGGATTAGAAAGAGAAAAAGAGAGAGAGGGAGAGCACTTCACGTACAAAGGAGTAAAGTCAGAGTCCTTCAATACTTTTTCTGCTCATGAAATTTTGCCGTAATTCTATGGGAGAGCTTTGTGCGCTGCAAGCGGAGGCCGCAGGACGGCATGCGTCCACTCTGTAGGCATCGGGCAAACGGCAGCGAAGGCGGCTGCCGGTGTCGCTGCAAAATAACGTAGCGTGTCACCGCGCATTTGGTACTTTATGTCTGGTATTGGGCCTAGTGTGGTGTGCCTGAAGATCGGAAAGGATGTCGGCTACCTGCTGCGGACCTGGGTGTCGACCCGGTTACAAGGAAAATGACGAAAGTGTCTATGTTCTGGCTGCCAAGAGACAGCGAACAGCGGGAAAAGTGGAAACACATTATACCGCGACAAGGAAATGGTGGTTTCACATGTGATTGTGCGTGTGCGAGAAAAGCACTTCGATGAGAGTGATACCTTTTGCGCGGACCAGTGGCTAATCGAAGTAGTAGTTGTGAAGTCGCCGCGAGACATTCCGAAACTTTTGCGGGCGCTGTACCGATCAGTTTCCATGGCCTCCCGGCGTATTTGTATATTTAAAAAAAAAAGTCCAGAGCTCGCCCAACTACCAAGCGTCGCCGGGAACCGTCAGCTGAGCTGGAGACCGCCGAGCCTGCACTGTGTCTTCTGCATCATTGATGAAGCGATACGCATCGCGTTTCTCAAGATCATTCATGTTTAGACAATAAATGTGCATTCGTTTCAATAACATGGTTCGCTTACGTTCTTACCTTACGACAGACCGCTGTCTTGATGTCTACGAAAATAGCGTTCGTTTATGCCGCTTGCTACGCCACGCTGCAAGACAATCACGAGCTCATTGTATGCAGAACTGGGCTGTTACTCTACGCTGTTTAAGCCCTTGTCGTGCCCTCTGTATAGCTTCTGCTACACAGGCTCCAGCACTGCTTCTTCGCTGCACATTGCTTTGTGGTTCGTTTTTTGTACTCCAGCTGGTGAATTGTGGACTTTTTTAGTTCATTTGGATTAATTCTCTCGCATTAATCTCTGGTGCGGCTGTGAAAGAAAGCATTCCCACGCCATCGAGTGCCTATGCCTGTGGACACCTTAGCACTGAGAGCGAATTTGTGCCCAAGGAAGGAAGGAAGGAATACGTGCATACGGTGAGCGCCGAGAACGTTCCTAGAACCAGCCTAATCGCTGGTGCTCTCGTCATAGAGAAACATATTTAAGTGAAGAGCGGACATTCCCGTAGGACCCTGCGGCCGACCTACTGTGCTTCTTTCAGAGCCACGAGTGACTGCTCAGAGAGATAATGTCTTCGGCATAAATAAACAAAACAAGAAACAGTTTCCGATGGTGGGATTTGAACCCGTATCATCATGCTCCGAAGGCGAGTGTCTTTACCACGAGGCTACACAACGTTGTCCCTCTAACCCACGGTCGAACACGTGCGACTGGTCAAGGAGCCGCGGGCCTGGAGATGCACTCATCACCTCACCCACCTGCATGGATTTGCGCACGTCACTTAACCCACCTGCCGGGTGATGCACACGTCATCTCAACCGCATACCTCATTTGAGACCGTGCCGGTCAATTGTTAGAGTAGTCGCCCCAGCCGACGTGGTCGTGCTTGCCGGCTCTGTACTGCGATAACCTGCTGTTACCTGCGATAAACGTTACTGTTTTCGAAAACGCTGGTCTTTTGTTCTGCTTTTGGAAGAAAAGTGCGATCGTTGGCTACATCGGCTCGCCAACCTCCGAGCTTACCACGACAAGCAACCCCCCCCCCCTCCTAACAACACTTTAAAATGGGAATACGTTCACGTCTATGCAATAGGAATGTGTTATACTCAGGTGCAAAACAAATATAGAAAGACAACACTTTCTATGCAGACTTTGCTAATTTGTGTGATAGTGCATTAACGTTCTCCTCGGAACACGATACAGAGCCGAGATGGACGATGGTACACATCAGTAAAATGTTTTCTTTGAAAAAAAAGTTAACCGCAAACTTGCGTTTCGGTGGTCCTCCTAAGGCGGCTATTACATGTGCTGACTAACGAGTGGTAGCGAGCACAGGCGGCATAGGTACGCCATCTGGCAGTTCTTCAGACCCTTGTTTCCTGCGTATCATACGAGCCGGCCCAAGGCGTGTTCTGAGTGGTAATTTTGCTTTTTTCCCCCAATGACATGTAATTCTGTGCAAACTTAGTGAGTTTATGTGTTCCTTTTTTCCTGTTTTTTTTCCCAGTGATTAGTGACCTGTGTTAGCATTGTAGTTCCAGTGTACTTATGTTTCCTTGTTTGTACGCCCCGCGGAAGTCATTTTGTTACCCAGTGAAGTTATAGTCACCTGAATTGCCGTTACCTGTATGCAATAAACTTCCCTGTGTTCCTCGGCCGCGAAAAGGATGGAGTGGCCGCTCTTTACCTAAGTATAGTTATCTGTACTCTCGTAGGTTGCTCGCAGGTTAGAAATCCTACACCATTTTCCGCTTCGCGCCAACAATTGCATTAAAACAGATAGCATTCGGCACGTCTCCGACGCATTTCGGCGGGTTTTGTGCCACGCTTTACCACGTGCAACAGTTGAAATGGTTGAAACAATGATAAGAGAACACAGACACGCATGTCACTACGTTTGTCTCACTTTCCTGATTTATATACTCATTCTATGATTTCTTTGCGCAAACTTATCGTCAGAGGTCCTTCCGCAGTTTAAGAGGGCAGTGCTTCAACGCACCATAGACCTCAGTGTATATTAAGTGACTCCTACTCTCTTTACTCGCATATGTCTGTTAGGCAGTAATAGGTTCCTTGGAAAGTAGATGTCAGAATCTGGCTCTTCATTTCCAAGGCGAAAGCCTTTAATGTCTCATGCTCACGTCCGTCCGTCCATCCGTCCGTCCGTCCGTTCATCGGTCCGTCCGTCCGTCCGTCCGTCCGTCCGTCCGTCCGTCAGTCCGTCCGTATCCGTGCGTCCGTCCATCCATCCGTCCGTCAGTGTCCGCCCATCCCTCCCTCCATCCATCCATCCGTCCGTATATCGATAAACTGAGGTATACCGATATACCGACGATCTGATTATACCTAGATAGCAAGTATTATACACTCCGCCACAACCTTATTTTCCTCTAGCCCCTGCACTTGGGTGATTAGGATCTGGGTCCACTAACCGCCTTAGGTAGACTGAATTAAAATACCACTTTCATTGCATCGGTACCTATTGAAAACTCTGGTCTTCCGGGGCTGCTAAACGTTACTGTTGTTTTCAACATACTAATTTTCAGACCATATTTCTATTTTGCCTGACCAGTGGAGTTGTCACGCGTTACGATTCTTCCTCTGAGTAGCACGGCAAGGCAATATCATCAGTCAATGGCAGGTTTTGAAGGTAGTCTTCCTCAAGCTTCATCCTCAAGTGCACCCAATGCAGGGCTCTGAGAAAGCCCCGTTAACTCGCGATGATTAGCATGGCATTTTACTAGTGACTTTGGGTTCCTGCTTCCTTGATAGGCATGAAAATGGTATTCGAACAGTTCAGATCAATATTCTGAGATGCCGCTTATATGTCGGCATCGAAGCAAAGAAGCACGGACAAGACCTTTGAATTCATGCACATAGCTTTGTGAATGAACTAGCTATAGGGTAGGGAAGAGAGCGCATGGTACACCTGTCTTTGCTATTTGTTTTCAGTTTTTTTTATTTTTTGTCCTTTGCGTGGTTATTCCATAGGTTTCTCTGAATAAACTCTTTACATTGTCTGTTTTTGACTTCTGACCATTTTTATTTGACACTAAATCATGTCATTTTTTTTTTACGTTTTCCACCATAGGCCAGTAATGGGAGGTGGAACCCATGGTGTTAAAACAAAATGTCCTAGATGATTAGTCTGAATATACTGTTCTTACCTTAGGACTCGTATAAAGCAGGCGGCCAACTGCACCTAGTCTAAAGCAAAAGAACTGGCTGCTGAGAAAAATTGAAATGGTTTTATTCCGTCTTAACATCTCCTACATTGTAGTCAGTGGTAAGTACCTTTTTGTCTAGAGTGATAGGAAGCAAATTTTAACAGTCTGCAGTGTGCTTGATTGGGCTGGTTGGTGCAGTGAAGATGATGAATAAAACAGCGCTTAATACTGGACGAGATGATGCACCGTGTCTTTGTGGTGCTGTCGTCCCGCCTTAAGTGCTGTTTTATTCTTCATCTTCATTTAACGGTGTGACAGGATATAATTCATAACCGTGCGAGCTGCCAACGTGGCACATTTAGTCCTCTCTCCAAGCAAGAGTACGAGAAAGAAGCTTCCCTGTTGGGGAATAGTGACACTGTGTGCTTCGTTCCTCTCGTGAAAAACACTTTGGCACTATTGGTGTTTTTTGCCTGCCAAGCACAATGTCAAGGTGCGGAGAACCTGATCATGTAAGCCACTAAGCGCTTGTCATATTTACTGAAGTACCAACTCAGTTTGTTGTGACGCGCTAAATGATTTAACGCCATTCAAGAAAAACGCGATTTGCCTGGAAGTCTTCATATTTAGCTTTGTTGGTGCACTCTTTTAAAGGTTTTATTATTTGCCAACTTCAGGCATTAAGTGCTTGTCATATATGTTGCTACCCTACAGTTAGTAAGGGCATGCTAGTAACTGCTACTACCCTTGCCGTTACTAACAGCAACTAGTAAGACTTACTACCCCGCCGTTAATACCCGTAGGTAGTAAAATAAAAGTAGTAAGAAAAAAAGTAGCAGCCGCTACCAACTTGTTACGACATAAATGTTAATAAAGGTATAATTTAGAAGATCAAAATTACCAAAAAGAGTTCGGGTAATTATGCACGGAGCGTCATGATTGTGAAGATAACTCATACGTAACATCGACTTCAGTACGAGACACGTACTTCTTAAGAACACCGAAGAATATTTATTGGCGTACTTTCGGGGAGTACATCTAGCACCGGTAAACACTTGTGCTTATGGAAGAATAATTGTAAATATTGATCAACAGTTCCGCACGTTACTACCTTATTATGTTTGTTCGGAGACATAGCAAGACACTGTGAATCAACCTTAGTTAAAAAAAAGAAAGCAATATGTCATGCCTATTTGCAATAAAAGTGCCACCACAAGGTATTATATAATGTGGTAGAGACAAGGTGCTAAACTATTACTTTTTGTTTGATCCATAGAGATTTGGTTTAACAGTTCGCGCTTAAAAGCGAGACATCGAGGCGATTGCAGTTATAACTTCACACACTATGCAATAATTACAAATGTAGATGTAGTATTTAATGGCCGCGTAGAAAAAAGAGTGTAACGGTTCAAAAAGTTAACCGCTGCAGTT
Source organism: Rhipicephalus appendiculatus (assembly GCA_030522465.1). NCBI lineage: Eukaryota > Metazoa > Arthropoda > Arachnida > Ixodida > Ixodidae > Rhipicephalus > Rhipicephalus appendiculatus. The sequence goes on along the minus strand of JALIZH010018720.1, from coordinate 1,495 downwards.
ACAACGTATTTTCTTGCAGTTACTAACGTAAGTAGTAAAAAAGTAGTAAAACGTTAGTAACGGTTGCAGCTACCAACTGTCAAGTGACATAGGAACTACATAGGTTGCAAAAGGTTGTTAACTGTCCAAGAAAGTTAGTAAACACTGCATCTTCTACGTATTTACTTGCAGGTACTAATCTTGTACTGACGTAGGTAGTAAACAGGTCGCAAAAACATCTAACGTTCAAGGCAAGTTTGCAATCACTGCAGTTACTACCTTTTTACTAAGTTCTTTTTTATGAGTTGGGAGTGAAGCAGATTTATATATCAGAAAGACTGGTTGTGCTCAAAGCCTGCTTGTTCCGTTAAGAAGTGTTGACCTATTATATCGATTTTCTGCCACGTGCCTTTTACATTAGAGGAACACCTCCGGGTCGGTTTATATCTGATTTTTGATGTCTATGAAAGTAAGTTGTGCACCTGAAGTTCTCTATACGAATGCAACACAAGTAGTGTGTCTTACGCTGAGGCAGATAGGGAGCCGACGACCGCAAGCGACCGGAATGTTCGCTTCTACGAACAGTAAAAGTGATTCTTGCATCGTAATTCTTACGTCGGATGAACTAAAGGAAGTTTCCCCTAGGCAGCGCTATAGCAAAAAAAAAAAAAACTTAATTAAGGCACCCACTGTATTCGACGCATCTTCATCATAAAGTATGAACTGTATGCTCTGCGACCGAGGTTAAGGTGGTAAACTTCCTCCAGTTTAAACTTCGTTGGTTAAGTTCACTAGGCGGCCAGAGTTCTTTAACATACGGAGTAGTTTAAGTGTCTTCAAGTGCCATTGGTCTTTAACTTTTATATTGAACTGATCTTTGACTATAGGAAAATTGATATTTTTCACTATATTAGACCACCTATGTCTGTAGAAATCCACGGATTGTCTGTACTAGAAATGTCCCTTGCAACCCCGTCGGGCCCAGAAATCTCTGTCGTGATGATATTAGGGTGATCATTTTCATACTTTAGAAAAAGTTTAGGAGGCAGTGAGAATACAGTAGAAGCGTCCAGCACTTTGTTCAGTGCCAGGCGCTTCCATTTCCTTGTTTAACTTTCGGAAAACTTTTTCTTTGAAAGAATGACGGCATGCGCAAAACCGTTGGTGATTCTTGGAAAAAAAAAAACACGACTAATTTACTTGTCATTTGCATCCTACACATTGACACGCTATACACAAAGCAACTGGTAGGCCTTTTCGCATTAATATTGCAGTCCTTTTTACTACCACATGACGACCTACTTTTAAAGATTCATATGCTAAGGTGTGCTACCAGGTGGCTGTGCTGCGTGGTTATATTGATTATGTCTAAATTTCTGTTTTCTCATCGAAACTAACCTGTGCAATGGAGGCACAAAAACACCCTTGAGGTCAGCTGATCGAAGTTCTCGCTGCCTCTTCAGAGAACAGCGATATTGTTAATGCACGTTACGCACGTGGCTATATTTAAAGAGTG
>JALIZH010018718.1:0-22152 GCA_030522465.1 Rhipicephalus appendiculatus | reverse complement strand
CACGTCGCCAGAAGCACAACTACTGCGACGGTCAACCAGAACAAAAAAACCGGTGGACCGTTATGGTTACTAAGGCGGAAGAAGTGTTGCAACGCCAGCGTTTGCCGAAGTGGACGCAAGCCAGAACGTCGATGCTTCTCTCTCTCTTTATTATTTCCCTCTTTTACGCTTTCCCCCTCTTTCATCATATAAGTTTCAAGCTGTGAATAAATACTTGTCTTCTGCTTGGTGACACCGACCAGTTCATGTCTCCGGCGGCGTCTCTGCCGTCAATGTAACAAAGCCCATTCAGTAGTTCCATTTTATCTGGCTCCACTCCTCCTGATCGTATTCGCTACATCACTGCACAGCATCTGTGAATTTCCCAGTTCACTCACTTGCCCCAGAGATGCGGCCACCTCTGTGAAGAGGCCAACCTGTATCGGTCGAGAATACAGCCCGAATTTTTTCCGGGGGCGCGGGGTGGGGGGTGGGGGGGGAGTGTTACGACTCGAGGAGCTGCGACTGTAGCTCCACGAATGCAAAACAAACACCGCCCAATCATCCATCAAATAACCACACTGATTAGGTGCGCCGAGGAAAGGAACAATTAACGCACGTATTCTAAACTTGCCACACATTCACAGGAGCGTAGACTTCATCCACCACGCTGAAACACACGAGTTACCGATGAACCCTTGGCCTGCGATGGGCTCCACCTAAACGACTGAGGAGCTGAAGTAGTAGCTCAGCGCATTAAACATTTGATGAAACCAAAACCTTACATCACTAAAGAACCCTCAGAAGACCCCTCCATCGTCCCTGCCTCCATTACAGCGCCACGCACTTAAACCACACTAGACTACTCAACAACATTCCTGAAGCAAACAACACAGAGGAAATCAATGCCGGAAACATACTGGTGCGCGGGCGAAACGGAGGCAGCCGACGTCAACGCGAGTTTTCAGGCAAACTCCCTTCCGCTTATCTGCGCACACACAAACTAGCGCCGAAAGAGCCATGGAAATTAACGAAACACAAGTTGCAACAGCTTCCAAGCCTAAATTCGCAGGAACATGTCGGTCCATCCGCACAAACACAAACAAGTGGAGAACACTTGAAATCAACACGTCCCAGACACGCCGCATTGAATTAATACAAGCTAGAAAACTAACCCAAACAAACACTCACTACAACGCATTCCACGTCAACACATACAAGCACTGCGAAAAAACAACACAATCACCAAAGGACAAACACTGAAAGCTACACCCAGTATCAATATATGTGGCGAACAACACTAAACGAAGGTTCATTTTCTCTCTTAAATGTACTCAAGAACCACCGCACAGAACAACTTGAAGAATTTTTTAAATAACTCCAGAACATAATACTAACAACAGAGGATAAAAAAGGTATCTACAACAATAGAAGAAAGAAAAAAATTAAAAACTAGGGAAAATCAGAATTACAAACTGATTTCGAATTAAGGAACACTTCCCTGAGCAACCACCCTCGTCCCGCCAACAATGGCATATAAACACAGAGAAATACCAAACGCCGCACAAATCGAGCAGTCTAATATTGTGGACACTTCAAGATGATTAGGTCCAGGGGAAACATGCGATCTTAACAAGGACCTAAGTTTTGCCCAACCACCAACACAATGAATAAATTCGAGCTTCACAAGGACCTCAGAGTATTTTTCCCAACTAACACGCATTAGATTTTTTTTTCGCAGATAACGATGGAACAGAAACAGGTACACCAACGCTTAGGGCTCAATGTACTTGGACTCCTGAACCAGAACAGGCAATTGCACTTCACCTATATCTTAAAGGTATTGCTTCAGAAATTATTATTTAAACTAAATCTTCTCATGAACCTAAGAACATAACTTATTCAAAGAGCGGCATTATTCGTAATTTCTAGACACGCGAAGACATTATCATCAGGGAAGCCCATAAAGTAGGAAGCATAGTCATTTGGCCAATATAAAAGTATAAGCACGAGGCGTGCAGACAACTGAAAAACCCCAAACACTACCGTAAACTAGACAACGATGAAACAGAGCAATATACACTCATAATCACCAACACACTTATATCCACCTTAGCTAATGAATTGATAATTCTGTCAGAATTTAAGCTTCTGAAACCAAACAACAGAGCTCCGGGCGGTTTCACCTCCTTTAGACAATACACCAAGTACCATGCACCGAATTACATGCTGCCGATATTCCATGCCGCCCAAGAGTATCAAACAAAACCCCAACCGAGAGCCCCTACGTATTCCTAAACTATTTCCTCGATGACACTACAAAGAAATTTTCGTCATTTGTACAAGATGCCGGCTATCTACTCAAAATAATGGAAGAAATTAATAGCAAGGGCCCACTACTAAAAAACTCTATTCTTACCATACTAGACGTCACTACTTTATACACGAATATTCCTATGCCAGAGGGCTTAAATTCAATAAAGCACACATTATGCCAACGTAATGTACAACATTCTACTGAAGTATATGTATCACTACTCGAACTAGTACTATCACAGCACACTTTGAATTTGAAGAAAATTACGTTCTTCAAATAGAAAACAAGCATGCTAACCCCATTTCCACACACTTGTGCAAACACATTAACACGATAGCGTTAAATAGCTCGCTTCACAAGAATTCCGGTGTCGGCGTCGGTGTCGTTGGTTGTGAGCGAAAAATTACCGTCTTGTCCATGACGAAAAGACCGTGAAATATGCGAATAAAATAAATAAAATTGAAGGACACTTTGTACATTCCAAAGTGTGTTCGGCGAAAGCGTGTGGCCATCCCACTGATTATGCCATGTCTTTTTCCTTTTACACTCTCAGTGGGATAACACACAAACCGAATGGGTGCGTGTTTTCTTCTTTAATTTTTTACAGCGAATCGCAGCGAGACGCCAGACTCATCTTCCTCCGTTCGCATGCGTTAGTATTTTCTCGCGCTTTGCGCATCGTGCAAACGCCATCCGCGTTCCAGCTTTTAAATTGACGGACCCTTTGTAAATTGGAAAGTGTATTCCGTGAACGCCTGGGTCCATTGAGACGGCGTCGGTCAGAATGATTGCAAACTCTGGGCACGGCGACACTACGCAAGCAAAGCGCGAGCGCTATAGAGTCCGACGTGGACCGGCGTCCGTCTGCGCATCCTGGCGGCCACCTGGCTCCGTGCCAGAGCTCGGATGGACGGACGGACATGGACGGATGGACGGACGGACAGACGGATGGATGGACGGACGAACAGACAGACAGACAGACAGACAGACAGACAGACAGACAGAAAGACAGACAGCCAGACAGACAGACAGACGGACTGACGGACGGACGCCGGACGGATGTCGGACGGACACCGGACGGACGTGAGCATGAGACATTAAAGGCTTTCGCCTGAAGATTACACCATCTCCCGCTAAAGGGAACCATGTGTAGATGCGAAGCAGCGGGCGCTAACGCTTACACTGGCGGCGGCGTTGACGCTGGCGCTCATCGCAGCGTTGCACAGGAGAGAAACCTGGGGGGCGCAAAGCACGCAGTGATGGACCGCTGTTTCCTACCTGGAACATCCCAATCGCTGCTAATGGACAATGAGAGACAGAAGACTCGGACTGGACACAGAGACCCGCAGTCCGCTTTTAGTTAACACGCGTGCTGCGAATATTTTATCGTTCGACAACGCACAGGAGAAATCTCCCACCGGCACTACCTTGCAGGTCAAGATCCATTGCCATATATATACGGGGTGGCGAGTGAACGGTTCTGCAGCGCGAGCAGTCGGTTTCCCAAGTATCCCAAGAAAGACGATAGTCTTTCTTGGGATACTTCTTCGCAGAAATTTTGGTCTGTCTGTCTGTCCGTCTGTCTGTCTGTCCATGACCCGATTCAGCTACTCAGCCAAAGTTTAAACACTTTCTCAGCGCCCAGCCATCTTGCACAAGTATTTTTGTTCATACTTGTGAACATTTTCGATCAAAAAGCAAATGTTACGCATGTCTGAGGAGCAACATCAATACATAAGTAGTCTCTGGTATGTTTCTTTATCAGAAAATACATAGATACGTAATTATGAAGACCCCAGCGTTTCTTAGGCTGCGCTCAAAAAGCGACGCTATGCAAGAAAAAGCCCTCGGCCGACGATATGTTGCTGCTGGGTTCTGCACAAGGTGACGTTTCTCGACAGCACTGCCAGATGGCGTCCATGTCTCACGCAGCGCCTCCTCTATTCAACATAGAGAAAGCGCTGTCTGAGTCAAGGCAAAACATTGTAGTACGGCCGGCAGAAGACTATCGTCTTTCGACATTTGCAGCGAAGCACGCAGATACGCGGCCAATTTTTTTCAACCAAGAAACTCGCTAACAGACGCTGCCTGCGTCGGCGTCGCGAGGCGAGAGCGGGGGAATGTATAAGAGGGGAAGACGCGCATGCGCAGTGGGGGTGCGGACGCCGCGGAGAGGGACGCCTAGAGGAGAGAGGGGGAGCGTAGGAGGGGAGAGAGGGAGGGGACGCGCATGCGCAGTGAGGGTGTGGCCTCCGCGGGAAGGGCTGCCTAGAGGAGAGAGAGGTGGAGAGGAGGTTTTTATTTTTATTTTTTTAATGGGTTGGCGCATGCGCAGTGGGGGGTGTGAATGGACGGACGGACGCCGGACGGACACCGGACGGACGTGAGCATGAGACAATAAAGGGCTTTCGCCTTAAAAAAATATTCAGCTAGCGTGAGAATCGAGCCCAGGCCATCTGCGCGGAAAGCAGGTGTTCTACCACAGAGCAGTGCTACTGCTTGAAACTGGCTCGGAAAATTACACTATATGAAGGTCATGCAGTGGAAAGAGAGTGCTTGAGGCACGTAATATTGCGTCGCAGAAGGGTGCACTCGCGCCGGGCGTCAAAAGATGTGAATCGCGCAACTAGTGGGTGTTTCAAAGGCTAGCCTATTACAAAGAGCTCAGACATATTTATTCATCATCAGTTGCAAAAGCACCAGTAAAAGCACCAGCTGCGTAGGTTGGCGTAATGGGCCTTTCGCTGATCCGCATTAGGATGAATTATGGCGTAGTGGGCAACTAACAACTGCGCTTGCAGTGGGCATTCTATAATAGTTTGAAACGACCAATGTTACGCGCACAGGCGTTTGTTTCCTTACGGCACAGTTTAGGCATTTACAGAGAAGCGAGACTAGGCTAGCAATAGAGAAGACGATGCGCATGGGGCCCGATTATGCTATCGCGTTCTACTCTTGAAGGCGAAGCTCAAGCATCTTCCGAGTATTATTGCGATAGCAATTATATGGACACTCGCGGCTGGTTTTCGCCGTCGGCGTCGGCGTCGGCGTCATTTGCCGTATATGTATATATATATATAACCGGGCCCGCCCTGTCGTTCGTGAGCGTGAAAAGACGCGAGGGGGGGGGTCCCTCGAGCGACCTTCGATTTTACGAGCGGGGGCGCGCGCGTTATCTCCCCTTCTCGGCGGCCGACAGCGGGCGGGGGGGGGGGCGACGTTCGATTTTACGAGCGCGGGCGCGGGCGCGCGCTTTATCTCCCCTTCATCTCCCCTTCTCGGCGGCCGGGCCGGCGTACCCTTCTACGTGCTGCGCTCTCAACGCGAAGAGAATTCTCTTAAACAAGCGTTTTCTAGAGTTGCGTGAGATCGGATCCAAAAAGAGTTAGCTGCCAGCCTCACTTCGTATAACATTACAATTTTTTGCTATCGCATTCATTGCTTCACCCTTGCGGTGAAACTGTGACTTTTTCATGAACATTCTGGAAACAGACTTCTTGTCTCGTGGCGCAGACAAACCCCATACGTACTTTCGGTAATTGATGACATATTTATAAAAAAATATGTGGTCATGCCGAAACAGTCTAGCTACATTTACATGATTCCAAAACTCTTTTCATCCAGAATTAATGTTCACGTCCGAGACATCAGCTGAGCGCATCAACTTTCTTGACACAGCCATATATTTTGAGAATAGCATATTAAAACAACTCTGTATAAAAATGATTTGACAAGTAAGAATACTTAGATTATACAAATCACAACCCGAAACGTTGTAAACAGGAGTTTTTTTTTTTTTAGAGCCGGGCAACGTCCTTAGAAAAAACAAGTATTACGTACACAGCTTTACCACCGAAAAGGGAACGTTATCAAACAGAAGTCATCCTAAGATGTTCTTTCATAAGGCTTATACGGAAGCACTAAATGTTAGACCTCAGTGAGACGCTGTAACAACGCCCTAAAACCAGAACAGTAACAACGCCTCTTCTCGCGTCAAAATTTTCAGTCACTTCCAAAGATTAATATCCTCAAGGAATACTATTCAATTCTAACAATCAACCAGAAACTTTAACAAATCTTCCCCGAACCGCCTATAAGGTCGCCTACACACGCATCGCCAATTTTCAAGACATGCTCGTTTATGCAGAGCTCAAAATAAAAAATTAGGCAGATCCCAAGTACCATGGGAATCAATGTTATGCGAAGCATCCGGAGGTAAGGTGACTGGGTTGTAATTTTTTTATTGCGCTAAACTTTATGAAATGACGCTAAAGATATGTACAAATGTTGCACGCACAGACATGTTGAACAGTCGCATGTCTTTTATATAACCAGTTGTTTACAGTTGCGTAACGATGCCAACAGAAACATGGGTATTGCCAACACCAGAAGCCGTAAGCTGATATTTAGAGCTTCTGCTTGCAAAGGATGGTGGCCCTGGTTAGTGCTACGTAAACCAACTACAGTGGATGGCGCTTAAGTGTACAACTGACGTTAACCCGACATGACTCCTTCGTCATAGGATAAGGTGTGTAATGTTTACAAAATTAGGTAGACAGCACTACAACCACAATATACGTTTCACCAACATTACGCCATAGCATTGGATTACATTCACAAGGTAACATCGAAATTCTCCTGCACCTCAGTCAATCTAAACAAGCCCTTTAAAGGTGCGCCTATATTTCTGACACGATATTATATAAACTGGCCCTGCTATATGCATATGAACCACAAAAAAATGATAAAAAACCGAATTTTATCAAAATCAAGCCAATACTTTACTGCAAAACAGTGGGAAATATGTCCCATTGACTCATCAAAGTACCATCATGTGATAACATCACCGGTTATTTGGGATGAAACGGCAAAAACAAGTGGCGCAGAGGAGCAGTTCTCAAGTTGTGCAGAAGAACGTTGTACGCACCTCGTTTCCTGCAGCAGAACAGCACCTGTACATTCGGCTTAGGAGCCTTCATAAAGATGTGGTATTTTCCTGTAAACGTTTAGTGTTACGTTCCGAAGCCGAGCGTTGTTACGGCTATCCCGGCGCGCTAGCAGAACGAGCATGCTCAGGAATCATATGATAAAGAAAGAAAGAAAGAAGGGAAGAAGGAAAGAAAGAAAGAAAGAAAGAAAGAAAGAAAGAAAGAAAGAAAGAAAGAAAGAAAGAAAGAAAGAAAGAAAGAAAGAAAGAAAGGGAAGCAGGGATCGATAGAAACAGAAAAAAGGAAGAAAGAAAAGAGAGAGAAAAAGAGAGATATAGAAAAAAAAAACAGAAAGAGAGAGAAACCAAGCATCGCCATGACTCGCCCTAGCTTCCAATAGCAAGGGGTGGGAAAGGTTAGTGATGGTGTGAAGTGATGTCAGAGTGAGGAGGAGAAAAAGGGTAAAGCGCAGCACAGCCATGCCTACTATGCTATATTAAGAGGGTGGGAAAGGGAAGTGACGGTGAAGAGAAGAGATGTAAGGGTGGCGAAGAGGAAAGAGGGTGTAGCATACCATTAGCACGTATAGACGATTTTCCGCAGCTGGTTTGTTTAATCAAAACTAGATGGCGCCACCACTGCACCGTGGCCGTACTCTACCGCGGTCGTCTCCATGCCGTGGCATCTGGTATCGCTGCTCAATATGTCTCCATCCGCGTCGCGTCGTCTGCTCGGCGTCCCCACAGCGTCTGCGCGCACGCGAGTCAGAAAGCGAGCAGACGGCAGCGCCGGAAAAATCAACATGGCGGCGCCTGTGGATGCAGTTTCCTTCCGCTTCGAACTCACAACGTCGTCGTCCTGCGCTGTGTGGCCCGTCAGTTCGTAACCTATGTATTTATTTGCTTTATATTTGCATCGTGAAGCTTCGAGAGCAATGTACTCGTCGGTATTTTGCAGTGTTTCCAAGATTCATGCTCAAGTTCTCGGACACAAGGTTTGGAAGGCATGGCTAAATAAACACAGCTAATCTAAAAAATTAAGACAGAACATACCTGATGCTTTGTCCCCAACGTGAGATGACACGAACCGATAGCTGATTTCACTATTGATTTATTGCTGTGAAAACAGTGGGCGAATAGCGCGCGCGAGTTTGGATCTAAGCAGGCGGTCGCGTTTGCATGGGTGCTGCCATGTTGGATTCCAACTCCAGGTGTTGGCGCTTACGGCCACGGCCGCTTCGCTGGCCCAATGCGTTGGCTGGGGCAACTGGCTGGGAGAAGGCCAGTTATGGTCACGTGATCAAACATGGCAGTGCCCGTGCGCCGCTGCGGAACATCGTCTATAGCAAGCAAGGGTTGGGAAGAGAATTGAGGGTGGGGAACAGAGATCAGAAGGGGAGAGCGTAAAGCATATCATACCTCTTAGATGTTAGGGAACAAGGGCAGGGAAATGAAAGCGGGGTGAAGAGAAGGGAAACGCCTCTAGCTGTGGCGTTTCCTGTCATCGCACAACTAGTGTGTAGCGGCTCCAATTTTATTTTGTATTTTACGGGCATCTATAGTAAGCAGAATAAAACTCATACATAATAGATATAAAGTAGGAATGGAATTTTTCGCCCAGCTTTGTTGCTTCAAAAATTTCTTTGTTAACCTTACATCATTACTCAATTAAGTAGCACAGCAAAAAAATATTAATGTATGCAAGTGTCAGCAATATGCATTTGTTCGCGTCGTCATGGAGTGCGTCGGCATATTTTTTTTAACTCTGGCTAGAGTTAGCGGGTAAACACTTTATATTATGGCGAAAACCTTTAATGTTTCATGCTCACGTCCGTCCGTCCGTCCGTCCGTCCATTCCTCCGTCCGTGCCCTGGCACGGTGACAGGTGGCCGCCGCGGCGCGCCAACAGACGCCGGTCGCGTAGGTCCCGCCTCGCGTCGGACTGTACGGCGCTCGCGCTTTGCTTGCGTATATAGCGTCGCTCTGTCCAGCGTGTCTAATCATGCAAGGAGGGAGACGCGCGGATCGCGTTCCATTCTGACCGACCCCGTCTCAATGGGCACAGGCGTTCGTCGAACACACTTTGGAATTTACAAAGTGTCCTTCAATTGTTGTCAAGCCCCGCCACGGTGGTCTAATGGTTATGGCACTCGACTGCTGACCTGAAGGTCGCGGGATCGAATCCCGGCCGCGGCGGCTGCATTTAGGTGCACGTTAAAGAACCCCAGGTGGTCTAAATTTCCGGAGCCCTCCACTACGGCGTCTCTCGTAATCATATCGTGGTTTTGGGACGTTAAACCCCAGATATTATTATTATTAGTTGTTGTCGTCAACATCGCCTTGACATGACAGTAAACTCGAGTGGAATTGAAATACGTAAACTGCCGTCAAAGTGACCTAGACAGTTAAAAGAATTAAGCAGGAGCTTATTTTGGCAGCATTCTAAAACGACATATTGCAGTAAATAGAGAAGAAAAAGCATTATCTCGGTGATGTACGAGATGCAATGGAAGCACAGCTAAGAAAGCTAACAAGCGAATCTAGATTTTAACACCCCTTGAATGAAGATTGCAGGAAGAAACAGACACGATACGACAACATATTTTCTTTTACGTATAAGCTTGTTCTATCACATCTCGCATCGGTACCGGTGATGCTATAGATGTCAAAATCTCATTGACATATGTATCGGTCTCCTCGTATGTAAATGAAATTTACATACACGAGATCTTTCAAATTGCTGATGTGTTAAAGCCAACAGATACAAAGCAAACACGTTCTTGCATTGTTCAGACTTCGCAAAAAAAAGCACCCTACACAACCAACTTCGATAACGAATCTGTAGCGGCTTCAATATGTGGATGATAGATTCCATATGCGCAGCAGCATGAGCCATAGAGCAGTGGCTAAGGAGCAAGTTCCATGACACTGACGTAACTAAAAAATGAGAAAACAATAGATCCCTCGGTGTAGACGTCCACACACTTGTTTTCGTCGGGACGGCGCGAGCGCCACCGCTTGACTGAGCTCCATCGACCACTTATGAAAGATGAAGCACGACGATAAGAGAAGCGCCGCCCTCATCGCGTGTCCTTGCTCGAAAACTATGGCGGAAAAATAAAAGAATTTCGCTGTCTTTGCTTTTATTCAGGTGGCTGAGTGGCGGTAGCATCAGCTTTAGAAGCCGTGTACAGGTGACGTCTTTTGATTCACATGGTGGTGTTGCCATCGCATTATCTTGTATCTTAAATAAACGACACATTGTATCCTGTATTGGAAATGCGGAAACAGATACATGTTTTGCGAGTCATATCGTGATACATACAAGATACCCAAGGAGTATCTAAGATACATGTATCTATGATGCTTCCCAGCAATGGTTGTGTTTTAAGGGGGGTGTCGGTTAGCGTCCCAAAACTACGAGGCTCCGGAAATTTCGACCACCTGGGGTTCTTTAACCTGCACCTAAATCTAAGTAGACGGGCCTCAAACATCTTCGCCTCGATCGAAAAGGCGGCCGCCGCAGCCGGGATTCAATTCCGCGTCCTTTGTGTCAGCAGTCGAGCACCATAACCACGCGACCACCGTGACGGGTTAGGTTGCCATTTTTTTATATGTAGGGTTGCCGCGCCTTGTACGTATGATTTTGACTGCCCGGTGGTGTTAGAGGGCCTCTGTTTATACTTCTTTTCACTGGCTCCGTCATATTTCCTTGAAGAGATCGCGACTTTCGACGCAGCGCGTTAGAAAGCTGGTAAGTGTGACGAGTGCCTCGATTCAAATTATCTGATGTTCTTTTTCAGCGGACAGAGAAATTTCAGGCTCTCCTTGAATTGTAACCCTGATGTATTTTGTATTACGAAAGGCATGTCTGCATTTTTTTTCACAAAGTAAATTTTGACACTTCACGTTGATATTGTCAGTTGACTTTTTGTATTGTCTGAATTCATTGTGTGTGTTAAGAAACCTTTTTTATATGTTTTGTACCACTACATCATTGGGGTTAGCAGTATTGAAAATGAATAAATAAATAAATAAATAAATAAATAAATAAATAAATAAATAAATAAATAAAGTGCTGCCCGTAAAAATTTTCGCTTTCTTTGTAACAAAAGTGATCTTTTTTTTCAAACCTGTACTTGTCTCGGCGACCACCACCGTCCCACAGGGAACTCGAATTACTGACGCCGGTAAAATGGGTAGGGCAGCAAATAGGAAAAACAATGCTGCTTAGCGATTACGAAGTCTATAGCCTCCACTTTATCAAATTTATTTGATACGCGTGCATTTTCTCTGCTGCAAAAGTAATATATAAATAGCACGCATTTGACAGACGGTGTTGTTTATTTTTCATTATTAAGGATTAGTTTTCGACTTTGGAGCGCATAAGTTACATGGGTAGAGAAGCACCTGTAAATGATTCCAAGTCATTGTTACAGTAATTACGCTACCTTGTAAATGCACTGTGTGACGCAATCACAATAAGGTGTGGCAAAATGGACGGTTGACAGCCGTAGCAGGTGCAATCAAGCAGAAAAGGCTTTGAAGAGTGCCCATGACCTAAGCTTCCCCATCCACCTCATAATAATTGATCCTAATGACGACATCCGTGTATTCGACGGAAGCAGAGGCAGTAGTGAAGTAGAGAAAGAGAACCGGCGTTGAAATAAATATTTGCTTGACTGCGTTTCTTGCAATGACGCGCCTCCGAATGCGACGCCGAAGAAAAAAATTTTTTTTTCTGTGCTGTCGCATTAAAACATGTATTCGATCCCGTGCACCTTCCTGTAAGAAACAAAATACTCAGCACTATCCGTTGTGCTGCCAAATCTCTAGTGGTTATCGTAATAAATACATCAGTTTCTCATCTTGACTGCTTCGCTTTTCTGTTGTAAACTACAATGCCCAGGTCCAAGGCCAGGAAAACATTAGGTTATCAGTGAGCCAAGTACAAACACAAATGTACATAGGAAAGAAACATTACCGCAATAGTGTACAAGTTCCCAGGCAAAGTGCCCAAAATATCTCATCCCTTTGTTCTCCCTGCACGTGCGCGCCCAAAATGAGAAAAGAGCGAAAGAAACATGCAGTTTAGCGTGGAGCCTTTTTTTTTCTAAATGGCAGACCAAGAAGACAAAGGGGACCCTGGCCTAATCCTACGAAAGTACACCATACGTACCTTAAAACCAGCAAGGCAATACTGTGTGCCTCACATTGAACGAAGCACTAGTTGCGACGATGACGACCACTTGGACCCTTCTGTCGCTGCTATTCGCTATACACGGTAAGCATAGAGAAATTTCCGGACAGGTACTTACACATAAGACAAAAAAAAAACTCAGCACAAATGAAAAAAAAAATCGCTGCCTCGTACTTAGAAGGACATAGCTTGATAACCATAAATTTATAGGTAAACATGGTGATTCTTAGCTTTTTGCTTGCTTTTCAAAATTCAGGAAGACTGCAAAATGTCAGCATTCATTAAAACGACAACCTTCATCATACGAGAATCTAATACAGTTTACCGGAGTGAAATGCTTTCAAAGATTGTTCTTGTTAGCGACTGCTATGCTACGAATGTGGAGGAATATTATTTTTTAACCTCTGTGGCGCGCTTTTGTCACTGTATCCATGTACGTTCAAAGACCAGTGGTCTCCCGTAAGCGTTTGGTTGACATAAGAAAATTATATCCTTTTTTTTAAAGACCACAGCTTTTAGTGAACACTTAGACTAGTTTTTTTTTAATCTTATGGGTTACAGCGCCACAGACCAGGACAGTAAAGGCACACAAACGACGACACGTAGCGCCACAAGATATGTTCAACCAACTAGCCGACAAGTTGACCCTTCACTTAGAGTAGCCGCGAGCGACCGCGACACTACCTCCTGTACCGTGCCAAGCGTCGACTCGATCGGTCTGTGTGGAGGAGCGTAAACCGATGCCAACGTGAAGTGCGATTCACGCGATTGGCAATAGATACCTACGACGTGCTTGGATAGCAGTACGGGTACAGGTCGAACGGAGGCTGCCTCACCAGCACGATGGCCGCCGGGTCCTCCTCGCACGCGAAAGCCGCAAACCCCGCAGGCAGACTGGGCATTTTACACTTCGGTCTGTACGGGTCGCACGCCACCGCGATGTGCGTATCCGTTTCCATCATGTGGTCGCACAAGTTGCTCATGGAGAGCCTGGCGTGGTCTAAATTCACTTGTAAAAATGACAAACGCAAATTTCCCCCTCGTGACCCCCCCCACGGCGCCGCCCTCGCCGTTACGTGCCGTCATAATGTGATCTCGCCCTCAACCTCGCCACCCTATGGAGCAGCAGATGGCAGCCCGGGAAGCCGGCCGGTGTCCAGCCGCTTCCAACCCCACTCGGCGGCACGCCACACAGCAAATTGCCGCGTCTCCCAACCGAACGTTACAAGTCGCTCCCACATGGCCTACCGTTCCGCACTTTATGCAGACGGCCTTGGACGGGCCCCCCGCGACGGGGCACGAGCTCCTGCACGTGGGCACGTGCAGGTCCTCCGAGGCGTGCACCACCGCCCACCCTATCGAAAGCCGCGGACAGGCCATGATTCTGTGAAACGCGTCGGGGTCTACCTCCACGACGTAAGCCTTTGTCCCCCCCCGCCCCCCCCCCCCGCTCTCTGAACGTGACCTTGGCCTTGGATATATCGGCGCTTACTTGGAGGGCTGGGTTCCGCTCGTTTAACAGTCTGAGAAACTCCTCAGGACCTATGTCAGGATCCACGCCAGAGAACTTGACGTGTGTATTACGCCGGTCGGGGACGCGAACGGTCATGGCAGCCCGCGTGATCATGTTTTCCTGTGTGGCGTTCTGCATGTTTATGATGCAGAACGCCACACAGGAAAACCGTGACGCCATACCTCGTATAACGGAGCGTCACGTCCCGGATGTCCTTGGCCACGGGGTCGATGTTGGCCTTGAGGAGCCGGACCACGCCGCGCGCTGGAGTGTCCGTCGTCCCGGTACTAAAAGTACTAACAAAAAGAATCTAAAACCATGTACTGCGAATACACTACCACTCTTTTTTTATGCAGCAAATGCTGTTGGTTTGTATTGCCCCCCTAGCAAAGTAATGCGATGTTGGCACTAAACTTCAAAAAATTTTTTTTCTCCCCTAAAACAAAATTCACTCCCATTAAACTTTTTGCGAACAAAGTTGCTATGATCTTCAGTCGCATGCGCCTTTCAGCTGATTTTTTTTTGGACCACCTTAGGGTGCTACAGACGTCTCAACATAAGTCAAGGTGGCGTTTTGGTCTAGTTCAGGGTTTTATTTTAATGACTATGCGCCGCACACAGCAAAAAAAAAAAAAAAAAGTATTACAAAATAGTACGTTTCATGTAGAGTTAGATAAAAATAAGTGACGTATTTTATCTACAATCAAATTTTGTTGGAAAAATCCCGAAAACGTTACAATTCACTCCATTTTACCTACGCGCTAAGGAGGGAAAAAACTGAAAGCTACCATAAAGAACTGTTCTATAATAAAAGCACGATGCTCGAAAAACGCAAAAAAAGCAACTGGTGAAAGACTGCGCGAAACGGTCGATTTCTAGGGAATTTTCTTTTCTTACCTGGTTTTCCACCGTTTCGTGAATTTGAAAAGGCGCACACGTGCGCAAAAAATTTTTGCAGCTCAAAATATTTTGAGAAAATTATCTACTACTAATGCCTGTACATGTGTAATTTTCTCAGACTTTTTTATAGAAAGTAATTTTTTGGCGAGCGCCCCGTTGGGACAGTTGGCGTGAAATGACCACATAACAAAGCAAAGAAGAGAAAAAAATCTGTGCCCAGTATAGCAACCGACTTAAATCTTGGTTTTCGTAGATACATCTGGTGAACTGCCGATGATTTCTTTTTTTATTTAGTCCAGAAGACTTCTAAATGTTATCATCCATTAAAACGTCAACTTTGCTCTCTAGGAATAAAGTACAGCTCATGGGCATGAATACTTTGCAAGTCTGTTCTTGTTACCGACTGCTATGCTACGAACGTCAAAGATGCATATCTTAAAACATTTAGAAGACGCTGATGAGACGTACCACGTAGGCAGGATAGCCGCTGGTCATTACGGGTAACGGATTGGATTGCAAGAAAAGGCAAACGCGTGAGGGCGAGACAGGAAAATGGGTGGACAGATGGGATTAAGTTTGCAGGTATAACGTGGCAGCCGGAAGCAAATGACCGGGTTGATTGGCGTAACATGGGAGAGGCCTTTGCCATACAGTGGGCGTACTCAGGCTGATCATGATGATACCCTACTCATGCGCGTGGAGAGAACAGCGCCCTGTCATAGGCATTTCTTAAAAATTATAAAATGCTCATCTGTTCTTCTGAGACTTCACATTTCTTTGCAAACGATCCTGGTAGCTTATCGACTCAAAGTATTGAGCTGCTGGGATCGTTCACGTGACTTCGATTCCCGGCAACGGCGACCCGCATTTCAATGCGTACGTAGCGCAAGGAACAGCCGCGAACTTCTGTTTATTGACGCTTAAAAACCCACCAGCGGTGAACATCATTCGGAATGCCTCACGTCGCCGTGCGATGTAGTGGCTATTCGGCGTGAAGCATAAGAAACATATTATTGCGCCTGCAGTTAGTACTAACGGCATGCGTATAACTAAAAAAATTTCACGATACTTCAGAATTCCAAATGATTTTAAATACCGGTATAATATTTTTTTGCTTATTACAGCAGAGCTTATTTCGAAAAACAAGAAAATAATGCTGTGTTCAATATAATGTCCCAGGGCCTCGGCGCTGTAGCCTCCTGAGATCATCTGCTGTCTGTGACATGAGATTTGCACGCATCTTACAAGCCCCCCCCAAAACGCTGCAAAATAGTCGTGCCAAAGTCTCTCTGTAAAAGTTTAAACGTTAGTACCATTGCTACAAGCACGTACCTGCCGTGCCAAAGCAAGATGGAAAACGTCGTTGCATACTATTTCCGGCAATTAAATTTAGTGATCTTAAACTAAGTTCTTGTTCGCAGCCTCACCAGCGGTTTCAAATCAGTAGAATGCCACTCTATCATATAGCTGCGCTACCTCACACGCTACTGCGAGAAGGCGGCTGTCCCGCCTACAACTGCTAGCGACATCTCGTTGTTCTTGCTACAACACGTCATCCACCGACACGGCCCACCTCGCCTGATCATCAGCGACCGTGGACGACAATTCACAGAGGATGTCGTCGAGGAGCTGCTTCGTTTGTGCGAATCCCGCCTGCGTCACTCGACACCATACCACCCACATATGAATGGGCCTACGGAGCGTACCAGCCACACAATTATCAACATGGCGTCTATGTATGTCTCATCCGACACAAGAACTGGGACGACGTACTGCCGTTCATTACGTACGCGTTCAACACCGCGAAGCACGAGACTACAGGCCCTTTCTTCTTGCTGTACGCACGATCGCCCCGGCACACAATCGACGCAGTCTTCCCTTTTTATGATCACGAGATCATCACTGTCGCCGAGACACTTTGCGTTGCCAAAGAGGCGCGTCGTATAGCTCGATTACGCACGTTCGCATCGCCAGACAGAGCGAAAGCACGATGTGACATTCATCACCGCCCTGTGACTTATCGCCGTGGTGACTTATCGCCGTGGTGACTTATCGCCGTGTTGTGGTTGTAGACTCCTATGCGGAATCGCGGGCTATGCCAAAAGTTTTTGACCACTTACGATGGACCGTTTGTTATTGTCAACAGACTCGTAAAGGTCACCTATACAATAGCTCGCCTCACGGCGAGTGGTCGACGAGCTGCCAAGACTCAAGTGGTTCATGTTGCCCGCCTGAAATTATTCACGCCGAGACATCTCGACTTACTCGTCCGGCAGCCTTCGTCTGTGCGCAGATTAATGTTGCGCACATGAACGAAGAAAACGAAGACCACGGTGAACACGCTTCCCACTCCGGGTTAGAAAAGAAGAGCATCAGGTGGTTCTGGAACTAGTCAGCCGCTCCTCGGCTCACCCTCACGACCTAATGAACGGCCCTTTTCAGCCTTTGACGGTCACCTTCAAGCGTAACAATATAATCAGCAGGAAACATCTATCACAAAGCGATGTGTGTCGTACGGATGTTTTCTTTTTGCTTTGAACATTTAGTTTGTTAAACGGGCTCAAAGAACTCTTCAATACTTAATGAGTACGTTAGTATCCGCTAGCAGAGATGTACAGCATCGTGTATACTTGTGGCTGGAATGCGATTTTGAATACTCGTCTGGCGTAACAGTGTCGTATTTTTGATAAATCACGTGAATGAACCGCGTATCTTTTATGCCCCGAACTTAAAAGGACGCCTAAGTCACATCGCAGTTTATGTCACGGCGGGAGGTGAATACTAGAGAATGTCAGGAATGCCAGAAGTATACACAGGATGCGCTTTAGTAAGCCAAAAATGAAGGTAAATCTAGGACACGCTTTCCAGCACCAGGGGGGACATTCTGTAACACAAACCCGATGACGTAGAATGGCCGATGACTATAATGAAAGTTATGCCGTATGCGAAAGGGGTGTCTACTCACTGCCGCTGCACTTTTACAACAGTGTTGTTATAGCGGACATTTGCCGCATGTTGTAGGAAAAAAAGTTCTGATCATCATGAAGCGACACGCGCTGTCTTCCTCCTCTTCTTCTTCCTCTTCTGCTTCGCCACCTGAAAACGCGCAGCAATTATCCCGGTGTGGGATGCAGTAACACTGAATGGCGAGAGAATGAATACAGAGCGCAAGAGAAATAAATAGAGGTAGAGGGAAAACACAAAGGAAAGAGAAAGAAATTCTTGGCAAAAAAAATCTTGACGAGATGAGATTCAAACCCGCGTGCCAGTGAACCGAAGGGGAGCATGAATTTCATTCGGCTATCCAGGCACGCTAGCAGAGCGTATCATGGACTTTTATAGTATAGTACAGCAAGAGCTAGAAAGAGGAGTCACGGGGAAGAAGACAGATGTGAGGGCGAGAAGGGAGAAAAGAGGAGGGAAGAACGGCTTTATAAAAGATAGAAAGAAATTGGCAGAGAGAGAAATGGGATAGAAAGGAACACAAACAAAAAATTTAAAAACAAAAACAAAGAAAGCATAGCCATATATAGCATAGCAGTGGGTGTAAAATAGACCTCAGAGGGCAAAAGCCTAGCCAAGCCAGCGCCAGCTACGTGCCCACCAGCTCTGCTGTGACCCAGCCTGGCGCGGTCTTTGTGCGAGCTTCGCTATTTTTTCTCCCGAATTGTAAACGACCACATAATCATTTTTGTGACATGTCTGCTCAGAATTCTGCAGACTCCGAGGGAAAGTTCATGTTTCTCCACACGTTCTGTTTTTCAGCATTGCCCAACGTTCACGCCTACGCATCAAGTCACTCGTTCTGCTACCGACTTGTTCCACACCACATAGTAAGTGCACAACTTAGCCAACCATGCGCTCTACCAATACAATTATTGCTGCCGTTGTTATGTGGCGAAGTACTCTAAAATACTCGAAAAGTTACAACAATATTGTTCGGGGGCCAACTGTTCCACCACATGTAAATTTCCATCAAAACGCATGCACTTGCACAGCCGTGCTAGACCTGAACTATTACGTTTTGACGTGACACAATAACTAACCTGAATTCAATATCCAGGCACTCCATAATAACCATGATTTTAGTTGCGAATGAGATTTTCTACTTTCTTCAAAACCTTTGTAAGCATGTTTCTAGCTAATGTGTAGCACATGACACATCTGTTCTTAAGGCGATCTCTTTTTCTCCGAGAACTTGCTAATGTGTAGCACATGACATCTCTTTTTGAGGTGATCTCTTTTTCTTCGAGAACGCTTCTTTCTTAGCGAGTTGGTCATATGCGACATTCAAAGTAGGTAACAGCGCAAACACGCAGCCACTGGAGAGAAGACACAAACAAACACAGGAATCTTGCGTGAGTGTCCTCTCTAGAGTGGTTGTGCGTTTGTGCTGTTGCGGCAGAAGTATTTTTTTTTTGGTGCTGAGGTATTGTGGTGAAGCTCTACAAGTCGGGTTTGATCACATCTATATGATTACACCTATATATCACCAGTGTAGTCACATTGCAATATCATAGAGGAATGGACCTTCTTGTTGCAGGGTAATAAACGTATAATTATACTACATTACGAAGAGCGGGGACCTGTTTCTTTGAAACTGCCATGTTAATGTCCTCAATTACGCCGCCGTTTATCGTGAACCCAATCGAGTTTAAATGTGCGCCAGCTTTCGCTATTTAAAACACTTAGGAGAAGAAGGAGGATGATTCTTGAACATGGACATTAGCCGTCGGGATGGAGGTGTGCGACTAGGCGTCAACGTGGGTGCATCCGCGTCGAACGGTGTTATAAATTCTAGCACCAACATATATTGTGCGTTTCTCCTAAATCAATACATAATAAATAATGAATTACTCATGTGAAGCTACGGTTCACATTCGTGATATACCGACTCCTATGACGAAGGGATCAACTATGTTCCTTTTTTCTTTTTCATCACTTCCGCGAAATTAGTTGCAAATTTGCCTGACATAACATTTTCATTGTCACTTCTGCGATAAAAAAGAGCAGGTTTTCAGTGCACTTTGAAATATTCGTCTGCTTGAAGATTTCGAATTCGCAGAAGTGTGTTTCGCTTTTGAGCCCATAAAAAATGATTCGAAAAAAAAGATAATGGCATCTTCGCACTCGTGGTGCGAAGCGTGAAGCAAGAGCGCAGCGGGGTAGCCTTTCTTGTTCCTCTTCACTTTTGTCTTTCTATCTATCCGGTTTCATGGATGGATGGATGGATGGATGGATGGATGGATGGATGGATCCGAAACTTCATTGTTAGTCCTGAGGTGCACGAATCCAACGCGCAGCGGGCCGCTCCCGCGTTAGGGCAGTCAGGCCCTAGCTCGACAGCCGCATTGTGGGCGCTCTGGACAACCCACAGTTGAGCCCCGACAATGGGGCTCCTGATAGCGGATAGCCGTCTGTCTTCGTTGATTTGGTCCGTGCCTCGTAACGAGGGGCAACGCCAGAGCATATGGTCTAGGCGTGGGAATTCGTTGCAGTGCCTGCAGGAGCTATTGGGATCTGTTGCTTTCTATTTCTTTCTGTCTTTGTTGATGTCTTTCTCGCTCTTTCTTTATTTCTCTTTCTTTCTCTCTCCCTGCTTCATTCTCCGTCTTTGTTTCTCTTTTTCTTTCGATGTTTATCTCTGTTTCTCTCTCTCTTTCGTGTGTATTTCTTTCTTTCTGTCTCTTTCTCCCTCTCTCTCTCTGCTTCTTTCTCTGTTCTTCTTCCTTTCTCTTTATTTCTATCTTGTTATGCAGTTATTCTGCTCTATTCTACTAAACCTCATTGTTTCTATCGCCCTTTGCTCTATTTACCTTTCTCTACTTCTTCCTACCTCTTCTTTTAATTTCCACTTTCTCTTTCTTTCTTCTTCACGAGTTTCACGTGCTCCACTTCAGCTTGCAAAGTTTTAGTTTAACGCTCGCACCTACTGTAGTCGGTAGTGGGGCTTGCCCAATTTCTGTGACGCATACTCAGCTGTGATTTGACGCATGCTCATTTGTGACACCAAAGCTTTACGGCCGCCTAAACAGCCCAGCTGTTATTATTCGAGGTGTAATTACTCAAACGCCGCTATTTTGAATGTCGACCATCCGAAGACACCCCTTTGTACGTATATTTTTTGGCATCTCATGAATTGGGCTCCATGAAGGAGGCCATGTTCTGCCAAAGAAAAGAAAATCAACAGTCCGGGCCGATTTGCCCTCAAAACTAGCCACCAAGGATAACAATAACATTATAAGATCCTGAGGTACGGCTCAGCATTCCTATCGCAATACATTGCAAACAGTATGTTTTGGTAGACCTACGGCATTGTGGTAGCTTCGCGGATACGGCGTTGCATTGCTCTGCCGAAAGTAGCGGGATGAAATCCCGGCCATGGTGATACATTTTGATGCGGACGAAATTTAAAAAGGCTGTGCACCTGGCATTGCCTACACCTATGAAGAATTCCACTAGGTAATAATTAATCTAGTAGCCGTCATTAGAGTGTGATTTACGGTAATATCCAAGCTTACACGTCAAATCCCACAAGTTGATTTTAGAATCGCCGTTATGAACTAAACTTTAAAAAAAAAGGTTTAGAATACACTAAGATTTTAATTCATAAGAGCTGCTTGCCACCGGCTTGGGTCTTTCACCAATGAAAGTTCCACCATCTGCATTCGCTGAAATTATCCCGTAGGAACAAATTATTCCGCAGAAACCTCATGAGCGTTCGTTTGCATTTTTTTTCTTTTTCAGACTGCCGTCACGACACCGTGCAGGTATCCATGTTTGCTGCCATCAAGCAACGTGCAGCCAACAGTACATGTCAATTATGAATTAAACGGGACGCCATGCATTGTGAGTGGGAACTCTCATTCAAAAGAATAAGAGCATCATCTTATAGATTTTTCTAAGAGTTAATGCAAGAAATTGAGCTATACGGTAGTTATTTATCATAAAAGAAGGTAATACGATCGGGTGACATTTATGTCTGCTTTCTTTTTTGCCACAGCGCGCCCTTTAATTTGACAGTCGGTGTGTGTGTCGTCTGGTGCTGTTCTTTTGTTTCCTTTTAATACGTTTAACCTTTCTTCAGCATTAATTAATGTAGGTCATTTTAACCCAACAAAATGAATAGAAAATTGAAGGACAATTTGTAGATATCAAAGTGTGTTCGGCGAACGCCTGCGCCCTTGAGACGTGGTCGGTCAGAATGGAACGCGATGCGCGCGTCTCCCTTCTTGCATGATTAGACACACTATAGGCACAGTGACGCTACGCAAGCAAAGCGCAAGCGCTACAGAGTGCGACGCGATAGGCGCCCG
>JALIZH010018717.1:0-11686 GCA_030522465.1 Rhipicephalus appendiculatus | reverse complement strand
TCATATGCTTTGATTGATGGGTAGTTAAAGGTCGCTGTTTTTGCGGCGTTGTGGTCTTTTAGTTTGTTTTTCCTGGTTAACAGCCTTTTGATAACCTTTTTTGTTGTTCTCAGATGTTTCGTTTTGTACACATGCACTTGCACTACGTCTGCTGTAGACGCCCGACGGCGGTTTATGAACGGAGGGACATTGTGGGTTCCTTAAGGTGCTTCGCAGATAAAAAAATTCTGTCGACGTTCCTCGTTCTGACTATAATTTAAAAAATGCAACATCTTAGTGCTACCACGTTTGAATAAGAATATTCACAGCAAGCACCGTGCCTTACAGCAACTTTATACAGCAACAAGAAAAAAAAGAATGCTCACGCAGAGATGCAGTTACAAAACTGGTTACCGATAAACAATGGGAAGCTTTTTTCTTCTTCTGTGGCAACAACGCTGTGTTGCGACCAATGCGACATGAGTACACCAGAAACCGCAGAATTAGTGTCTGCATTAGCCCAATACGTGCAAGGGCTTCGATGTTCATGTAATATTAAAGGGGGACCATACAGCGTCTTCATTTCTGATGCCTACTTAGGCAGCCCCTTTGTTTTTTTTTTTTTTTGCCTTGTGTCACTCTCCGCAACGATATGTAAGTTACATGGTTGGAAGTTGTAGAACTTGAAATGCGTAACCAACAGTAACAATCATCCTGACTTTCAAGTAAAATACCTTTGCTGATGCTTTATTTTATCAGGGAATGACTCCCCCCTAGAGCCACTACAAAAAGTACGAAAAGTAAGCTGTTAGTTGTCTACCTCTCCTGCTTTCTTCGTCTCTGCCCTCTCCCTTCAAACCGGCGAACGCAGGTTCCCGCCACCGAGCGCAGCAGACGCTCTCCGCCGCGCGTGCGGCACAAAAACTCGCGCACCCCTCTGCCTGCTCTGCGCGCGCCCCACGCTCACTCGGTCAGTCGTTTCCCGAGTGCAGCAGACGCTCTCCCCACCCACTTCCCACCCTACCGCCTTCATGAAAGCGAGGAGAGAGATGAGGCGCATGGTCGTTTGCAACCCATTTCTAAGGAGCTTCGCTTATCGGTCGTATTCGTACTCGGAACAACTGCTACTTTTTTGTTTAAATCATTTGGCCCCGCCCGTACGGGTAAGGCCATCCAAAAATTGCAATCTTCGCGAAATAAATGCCAAGAGAGAGAGATAGTAATGAGGAAAGGCAAGGAAGCTACCCTAGGATGGCCTTACGCAGTGCAAGCCAAAGAGTGGTCTCTTCCACAAACCCTCGTTATGGCACAAAGTAGGTCCTTTAGTAAAGATTCCCTCTGTGTCGCAGCCGTATTCGAATTCTTCTTCTTCTTTATAGTCTCTTTGGCAACTGCGTGGACATTCTTCCTTTTATTAAATATTTCTATTTCAGTTTTATTTCTTTGTTAGCACACTATAAGACGGCGCAGTGTGCAGAGGGTTGTGCAACTATTTCACTTAATTAAAGACTGTAGATATCAAGATCTAAAGTTGAAATGATCACTGCTTGAGCTTAGCGCGCTTTCTAAAAAATTACACCATCTCCCGCTAGAGGGAACTATGTGTAGATGCGAAGCAGCGGGCACTAACGCTTACACTGGCAGGCGGCGTTGACGCTGGCGCTCATCGCGCCGTTGCGCTGGAGAGAAACCTGGGGGAGGCGTAATCACGCAGTGATGGACCGGTATTTTCTACTGGAACATGCCAATCGCTGCTAATGGGCAATGAGAGACAGAAGACTCCGACTGGACACAGAGACCCACAGAACGCTTTTAGTTAACGCGCACGCTGCGAATTTTCTTTGTTCAACAACGCACAGGAGAAATCTCCCACCGGCACTACCTTGCAGGTCAAGATCCAGTGCCAATATATACGGGGTGGCCAGTGAACGGTTGTGCAGCACGAGCAGTCGGTTTTTTCAATCAAGAAACACGCTAGCAGACGCTGCCTGCGTCGGCGTTGAACGGTTGTGCAGCGCGAGCAGTTGGTTTTTTTATTGCGATAGCAATTATATGGACACTCTCGGCTGGTTTTCGCCGTCGGCGTCGCCGTCATGTCCCGTATATGTATATGCATCTATATATTTAAAAACCTCAAAGAAAGATAATTCAGAAAAATGTTTCCGACGCGCGACATCGAACCAGGCACATCTCTCGCTCTGCAGCGCGCGGCGCTAACCGTTCCGCCACGAAGGCGAACGTCCTTCAACATTCAAACGGCGAGCTATTTATATACAGCGAGTTTTGAGCGTGTTTTCAGTATTACCAGCGAGATGGCGCAAAGGCCGCTTTGCTGGGCGCCCCGGCGTTCGTCGCGACGCGCGCTCTCAGGCGCTCCTAGCTCTCCGGCGCGCACTTCGCCCGAAGGTGGGGGGGGGAGGGGGGGGGATGCCCGTGGGCGCGCGCGCTTATCTCGCGGTGGCGGACAACGGGGCTTTCGGCGGAATCATAGCGTCGTAGTTACCGGGCGCGCGAAGGTCCCATTGCTCGCTGCAGTCCCCCCGTTTGCGAAAAGAGCACGCTTTTTCAAACACAGCGAAGTAACAACTGTCACACTTGTTAGTTCGCGCTCGTCTGTACCTGTGAATACGTTTCGTGCGTCGTTTTTGGTTGAGCAGCGCATTAAGTGTCGAGCTGTGAATGTTTTTAGTTCGCTCTCGTCCTATGCGTGTTGTTTTCGTGCGTCATGTGTGCGTGAGCAGCACGCTGCACGTTTCGACCTGCTTGCCATTCGTCGCTTGACATTCCGATTTGTTGCTATCGCATTCATTGCTTCGCCTTGTGGCGAAACTGTGACTTTATTCAATCAAGAAACTCGCTAGCAGACGCTGCCTGCGTCGGCGTTGCGAGGCGAGAGAGAGGGGGAGCAGGAGAGGAGAGAGTGTGGAGGGGACGTGCATGCGCAATGGGGGTGTAAACGCCGTGGGAGGGATGCCAAGAGGATAGGAGGGTAGGAGAGGAGTGAAACGGGAAGGGACGCGCATGGGCACTGGGGGGTGTGGTCGCCGCGGGCAGGGATGCCTAGAGGAGAGAGAGGGGGGAGCGTAGGAAAGGTGTGTGGAGAGTGTTGGCGCTCTACCCGCTTTATATTCACACTTGAAGGAGAGGAGACTAGGGGGGGAGAGAGCGCATGCGCCGCGAGAGCAGACGCGAGAACGCAGGAGAAGCGCAAGCAGGTGGTAGGAGAGAAGTGGAGAGAGTAACGCGCATCTGTTGGAGAGAGGGAAGGAGGAGAGTTGCGCATGCGCAGTGTGAGTGCGGACGCCGAGAATGCCGCGGGACATGCCCCCCTATTCGCCTCGAGATCTTGGAGTGGCGCCCTCTCGCGTGTGACGTCAGGGAGAGGACTCGGATGCAGTTCTTCGCGCGCGCGCGTGCGCTACGTGAAGGCTGCTCGACGCTGCCAGCCTGTCTATCGCGCTCGAGTTATTGAAACATTGGTGGGCGAGTTGATAAAGCAATTTGTACTGAATGTTCAAGCAAAATGCACAGCGAAATCGAGCGGAGTTGCCGTCAGGAGCACGTTCTGTGTCGATTGTTCCTGTTGTCGTCTGCTAGCCCTCCATGTGTACATCTGCTTCTATGGTGAATTTTTCTTTTTCGCGACTGTTCTATGGCCGTGGCGCACTCAAAATGACTTTCCTGCCCGTTTTCGATAACTGACTTCAGCGTTCGGGCTTCAGCTTCCATGTCTGCGTTAAAGCGCAATAAATGTATACCGCGTGCTGCGCGTGCTCGGTTGCCAAGCCTGCTCCTTCGATTCAATTCCTATGTTCGGAGCATGACAAACGACGTGTGATGTCATTCAAATAAACTAAGTGGCGTTACCGGCAACGATGTTTGATTAAATACACATTTTTAGCAGCTGCTGTGTAAGCGCATCGTAAGTACTTTAAATTGAAACACGAAATAAACAGGGGTGAGTCTAAAAGGGATGCACGACGGGGATATGAAATATCGGTAGGTTGTCCGGAGTGATTTTCTTTTGTTTTTGTTCTATTTTTTTGCAACATATTTTAATCCTTACGTTAATAAATCGACGTTTGTTCACTCGTTCACGGTGGTCTGAAAATATGCTGAACAGAATTAGTGTAATCACACTAACGTTGATAAATATAAAGCTTTCGCATCGAAAGATGTATTTACAATAAAACACTGTAAATCAGTCTCAACGGTCGACTCCTGATGTGGCTTGGTGCGATCACTGTACTAAAGAGACTCGAGTTTCTTATGCATTTGCCTAAGTTGACTCGAAGGCGAAGGCCATCTTTTTCTTGAGTCGATGTATTGTTCTTTCGCCGCCCCCCTCCGAATGCTTTCTGGACGTAACGTGGTTTTGCATTGAAGCTTTCTACACATCACCTGGTTTTGCATCGCCTCCGAGATCGGCCCACCAATCACGGAGGCAATGCAAAAGCGACGATGTCATGTGATTACGTAATCATGTTACATGACGTTATGACGTCACAAATTTTGTCGGTCTGGGATGTCATGATGACGTGATCATGTGATGAATTTTCGCATCTCTCGTGTTGACGCTGGTGACGCGGGACGCCGACGGTCAATTTTCGCAATTTATGTGGAATCTAAGGCTCCCACCTTAAAAATATTCAATCCTGTTACAGCACGGTAAAGAATCACAATAATCAGCCGCAGGGGCCTAAAGAATGGTGGGAAAGAGCTCTCTTTCTCCTCTTCCTGGACACATTCGCCGATTTTTCCTAATGTTTACGAAGCTGTACTATCGGTGTCAAGTGAAACGCGAACACTGCACCGGATCGCGTTGCCCAAGCATTAGAAATATAGTGCGCGCCATCCTGTCATTACCATTGGCAGGCCCGCACAGTCGAGTAGGCAGCACTGCGCGATCAAAAACATGAATGCGGCTCATGAACGTATCTATCTCTAATCATAAGAGTCCAACTGTACCACGCGCACCACTGCTGGCGTTTCATTCCGAGCGATCTTATTTGCATCCAGCTCGCCCAATCTATGCTAGTGGTCCGCAATAATCCGCTGGTCGATGAACTTATAGATTTCATTTTGTCGGCTGTCGTGTCTGCACAAGTCCTCATGACTACAATTGGGAGTGGAGCGTGAATTTTCGTTCATCTCAAGTCTGTTTACACAACGCTGATTTTTGTGAATAAGCCGCAAAATTGATCGCGCTGCGATTTCAAAGCAGTGGAGACACTCTTTAACTCACTTGGCGGGGGCGTTCGTGCTTTTACGTAAGCTATTTCAACGCCATCCAGCCCAGTGAGCGACGCTGCGAACTCGGGGGCATGAACCTGGACGCGATGGCTGTCGGTATACCGAAGATATGTTAAATCTTAACGTTTCTTAAACTCATGTAATGCTAGCAGTCATCTCAATAAATATCATTAGAAGAAAATGCAGCTAGTAGTCGAGGAACGCCGTGCGACGCGAGCGAACTAATAAAAATGCTGCTGTTTTAGTCGAGCGTAGCAGACGACAAAAGCCGAATCCCCGCCCTTGCGTCACCGGAGCGCCGTTCGCAGCGCCGCCATCGGTCGCACACGAGGCGAATAATATGCTTCGCAACTAAAAAAAACTCTGAGGAATTTGCACAGAGGACAGCTTCACGATGATTTACTAAAACGAAAGCATTAAATGCCTCATCAAACATGGAAACTGATCGTCCGAATCGGCGCCCTACTCAATATTAGCTGAAACTTGAGGCTACACTATCAGACCAGCGGTAAAGTCACCACGATTGATGTAAAAATTCAAAAAGTAATAAAAATTGAAGGACACTTTGTACATTCCAAAGTGTGTTCGGCGAAAGCGTGTGGCCATTCCACTGATTATGCCATGTCTTTTTTCTTTTACACTCTCAGTGAGATAAGACACAAACCGAATGGGTGCGTGTTATCTTCTTTAATTTTTTACCGCGAATCGCAGCGAGACGCGATACTTATCTTCCTCCGTTCGCATGCGTTAGTATTTTCTCGCGCTTTGCGCATCGTGCAAACGCCATCCGCGTTCCGGCTCCTAAATTGACGGACCCTTTGTAAATTGGAAAGTGTATTCCGTGAACGCCTGGGTCCATTGACACGGCGTCGGTCAGAATGATTGCAAACTCTGGGCACAGCGACGCTACGCAAGCAAAGCGCGAGCGCTATAGAGTCGGACGCGACCGGCGTCCGTCTGCGCATCCCGGCGGCCACCTGGCTCCGTGCCAGACCTCGGATGGACGGAAGGACGGACATGGACGGATGGACAGACAGACAGACAGACGGACGGACGGACGGACGCCGGACGGAGGTCGGACGGACACCGGACGGACATGAGCATGAGACGTTAAAGGCGTTCGCCTTAAAGATTACACCATCTCCCGCTAAAGGGAACCATGTGTAGATGCGAAGCAGCGGGCGCTAACGCTTACACTGGCGGCGGCGTTGACGCTGGCGCTCATCGCAGCATTGCACAGGAGAGAAACCTGGGGGGGGGGGGGCGCAAAGCACGCAGTGATGGACCGGTGCTTCCTACTGGAACATCCCAATCGCTGCTAATGGGCAATGAGAGACAGAAGACTCTGACTGGACACAGAGAGCCGCAGTCCGCTTTTAGTTAACGCGCACGCTGCGAATTTTTTATCGTTCGACAACGCACAGGAGAAATCTCCCACCGGCACCACCTTGCAGGTCAAGATCCATTGCCATATATACGGGGTGGCCAGTGAACGGTTGTGCAGCGCGAGCAGTCGGTTTTTTCAACCAAGAAACTCGCTAGCAGACGCTACCTGCGTCGGCGTCGAGAGGCGAGAGAGGGGGGAGCGCAGGAGAGGGGAAGACGCGCATGCGCATTGGGGGGTGTGGACGCCGCGGGCAGGGATGCCTAGAGGAGAGAGGGGGAGCGTAGGAGGGGAGAGAGGGAGGGGACGCGCATGCGCAGTGAGGGTGTGGCCTCCGCGGGGAGGGATGCCTAGAGGAGAGAGAGGTGGAGAGGATGTTTTTAGATGCGAAGCATCTTATGCTCGGGGCTCTGTCCGTCCCTCCCGCGTCCCCCGTCCCGCGTCCGGCCACTTTCATGAAGTAGGGAAGCAGCCATTATGCGAACCAGAACACTGTAGTAATATGAAGGCCGTCAACCCTAACACAGCCATCAGAGTCATGGCCGAGAGCACAGAGAGGCTGCTTAGCAATGGCTAGGCAGGTGGTGTCTGTCGCCCAGGTTGACCCCATCCCTTGATCTTGCTTGCATGTGTTTGGAGGGGGGCTTAGTCCGTCCCTCCAACCCGCGTCCCACACCACCACAGCGCATGCGCGTCCCCCTCCTCATCTCTCTCTCTCCTCTCCTACGCTCACTCCCTTTATCTACTCTAGGAATGCTCTACTCTACGTAGCGGCCCCCGCTTCCCACACCCCCCACAGCGCATGCGCGTCCCCTCCCCCTATCCTGTACTACGCTCACCCCCTTTCTTTACTCTAGGAATCATCTGCTCTACGGAGCGGCGCCCGCGTCAACATCCCCACAGCGCATGCGCGTCCTCTCCCCCTCTCTCTCCTCTCCTACGGTCACCCCGTTCTCTCCTCTCGGAATCTTCTACGGAGCGGCGCGCACGAGAGCGGCGACGTTCCTCCGTTCAAGCTAATTATCTCCCCGCTGCTTCGCATCCACACATGGTTCCCTTTAGCGGGAGATGGGGAAGTTTTTTATTTTTATTTTTTTTTTTCATGGGTTGGCGCATGCGCAGTGGGTGTGTGGACGGACACCGGACGGACGGACACCGGAAGGACGTGAGCATGAGACATTAAAGGTAAAAAGTCAGGCAAAACTTGCGTGACACTCGTGTGAATTCCTGTACATGCAGCCAGCGTACCAAAAATCACATTACCTCTGTTCAAGATGACGTTATCCAGACGACACCTGTTTACATCATGAAAACATCACGAATTGCCAGAATCTTACGACGTCACATGATGACGTCATCGCACGACATCTTTGCTCAATCAAAGGCGGGCGATCTTGATGGCTGTGCGAAACCATGCCAGGTGCAGAACATAGTCGACACTTTCTGTACTGGAGCCAGTGTGAAATCACTGTAGGTGCTAAAATCTTTCGAGGAGGGGAGCAGATTAGCGCATCCACTGAGAATGAAGCGGTGATAACCTCGCCCTCGAGTCGTTTTTGGCGATTCAATAGGGACCCTTTGAGGTTTTGAATTTGGATATCTGAAAACGCAGCGTGGCTCCTATTTCAGAGCTGTCGCAATAACCAACTGCGAAAAGGTCACACAGGAGCTGAGAAAGGTGTGACGTTAATATGTACACGGCAGATGTAAGGACGTTTTCGAGAGTAAACAGCCGAAGCAACGCGACCACGTACGGCATCAGAACATTACAGTGTCCGATGCCTAGAGACCGACAAATGTCTGGCGCTTCCTTTATCGACATCAGGTGTAAGCATTAAATGGCTACCGGACTTCTACGTGACGGATTCCAAAGTGTTTCTTTTTTTTCATATTTTGGCCGCGTTGCCTCAACAAAATTCCCTGTAACTTGGTAGGTTACCGATTAGGAAAAATGTGCGCCCTTGTAGACGCCATCAAAATCAGTATTGTTACCGCGGCAGGTGTGGGAACTTCGATGTAGTGTCGCCACCCGCACTTTTTTTTTTGCGCATTTTATCGCTTACCAAGTGTCTTCTTATAGCAAGCTTGGTGTGTTTAATATCGTGAATGAGTAATTTATTAACGTTCGATAAATCGTTTGTCTCTTTAGTGTGCCTTTCAGGGAAAAAAAGAAATATATATATGTATGTGTATATATGTATATATGTATGAAAAGCGCATCATAGGAGCAAACATTTGGTACAAATAACCATAGAACTCCTCAGTGTAACTATTAGTCAAGGCTATGCTAGGTGTAGTCTTGCCTGACGTGCTGTACAGCTTTCACACTTATACTTTTGCACACTGCAATGACGGGCTGACTTTTTTGTTTCTAGGAGGAGCAGGACAGGCCGCAAACTCCATGCATAGTTTAGACTGGCACATCTGCTGGAGAGCCTGGTGACATGTTTTTGTCAGTAGAAGGTGTGAAAATGACAAGAGTCATTGGTGCCACTCAGGGCATAACTGCCATTATGGCAGCATATTGGCTGTTTGATGTCAGCTACGCGCCGATGACGCAGAACCTGTGCTGTGTAGTTGAACACTTGCTTTTGGACATCACAGTGACCAAACCAAAGTGCGTTGTTCGGAGGTTCATTGCCGCCCAGAAGAGGGCTGTATTTCCTGCGGCCATGGATGTACAAAATTTCTATAGTTTCAAAGGTGAGAGTTTTGTAAATAAATGAATAAACCCCCCTTCCATGTTTTCTCTGTCAATGAATGGCAGCATTTCTGCAGCTTGTGATATTTTCTGCCTCCAAGCTGTAATATTATGAATTGCGGTGTGGAGGTTGTTTGGTGGGAAACTAGATGCACGTTTAACAAGGTAAACAAAACACCCTTACCGTAGGGTGTAAGGGTGTTAGTTCTAGGCACGGCAAAATACCCTTAAGGGTGCAAACTGGTTTACTCTTTAGGATGGTTTCTACGAAATTAACTTTACACACGTCCTAATGGGCACTTGTAATATCGTTTAGCATAAAATCAAAGGTGAACGTTTGTTAGAAGTCTGCCTGGTTGGGATAGAAACTGGCGAGATGAGAGAACTCCAACCAAAAAAAAAATGTTGCAGTGGCTTAGCTCGGCTATGCCAGGATATACGTAGCGTTAGCAAAGGTTCAGCTGATTATTCTTAGCTTTCCTGATTGTCTAGATTGTCTAGTATTAGCTTGATTATCATGCTTACTGCTGCTCCAATGACACACACACACGGTATACGTATTATGTGGCACATGTATATTTTTGCTCAACGTCAGGTTGCTTCTCTATTGCCACAAAGACGGCTTGGTGATCAGTGAAGTAACACGCTGCCGTCTCTATGGCCCCAACACAGTATTCTGTTCATTCTTCCTACCCTCAACCGCTAATTTCCAGGCAACTACTTCGGGATCTGATGAGTCACGCTTCTCCGCTCTTCTGCGCCGTTGAGCAGCATTTGCGCTCTCCTTCTCCATGGCTATACCTCACTGGCAAACGCCAGTCAGAAGCGCAGCGTCAGACGGTGACTGCACAGCGAAGGCGAATAGCTGCGCGCGCGCCGGCGACAGTGCATCTACCACGGCTACGACGTCACTCCTCTGGAATGCGCAGGCCGGCGCATGGCCTCCGAGATGGCGGGCGCGCGGCGGGTTTTTCTCCGGCCGTCCCAATCGCACGGAGAGAGCGTATTTCCCGAGGTGGGCGTGGCCCGCTCTTTTTCTCCGCACCGCGGCGCACTTACTTGGGATAGAAAAAGCTGCCGCGCTGTTGGCGCAGCTTGCATGCGGCGAGGAAAAAAAATGGTTTTGCGCTTTTATTAACCTCGCGCTGATTTGGAAATGTCTGGTCAAGAGAGGCCAAGTCAATGCCGGGGCCTATCGATTCTCGAATGGGATTTTTTTTTTTTTGCTGTAGATTTGCGCCGCCTTTATTAGAGCAATTAGAAAAGCGATGCCTCTGCAAGAGATCCGCATTTGCTAGAAACTTACTATACTTCGAAATTTGGAGGGCTGTATAGTATGGGGGGCGCTAGTGAATGAGAAGAAAAAAAAAACGATGATGAGGCTGGGCGTGATGACGCCCGGGGCTCGCGCTCGCCCTGCCGCTAAAGACCGATCAGTCGTTGCCGGTCCTTCTTAAATTAAACGCCTTTTTTCTTGTCGCCTACGTCTTCTCTGAGGGCTTCGGCCGACCACTGGCCCCCGAGCCCACAATAGATATGTTGATAATGTTGTAAGCTAGATTTAAGGCCTGCGACGGAAGCAGTCAATTTGGAAGCAGTATCGCAAAAAGCAGGTATCGGTGCTTGCTTCCATTGTGCATTTTTTCCTTTCGGTGTAACAACATATAGCGAAATGAAAACACACGTACATCAGCGCTCAAATTATGCATTAGGAACACTTTGTTTATATTTCCTTTATTGACAACTTGCAGGCACTTCCTTCTATACGGAATGCTTTACAGGCATTGTATAACAGGTGAATGCCGTCACAGCAGCGTAAAGAAGTAAAAAAGTGACTTCGGCATAAAGGAAGCATTATCCGCACAGAGTGAAGTGGCAGATTGTGGCCTTCATGCAGTCAATATACATCGTAAAACTGAAGCGAAAACTAAGATCATGAAAAAAATCATGCACGAAAATCTGCTGGTAAACACTGCGCAACGATCATTGCACCTGCAATGCATGCGAGGAAATTAAATAAAACAAAAAATGCAAAGACGTAAGAAAAGCATTATTCGCATAAGACAGCTCAGTGCTGCATGAATACAATACCATAAGTACAACTAAAATGTAAAATAAAAATAGGAACTATGCACAGAACGAAGCACAACGAATCTACCCAGTAAATACACACGAAGATTACGGCACCACAAAGAAAAAAAAAAACATGCGCACGCTGTAATCCCGCGCGCTCTGCTTTCTGCCGCGGTCTCCGCTGCCGCCGGATGGATGGATGGATGGATGCTATGAGCGTCCCCTTTATAACGGGGCGGTGACATGTCTGCCACCAGGCTCGAAAAAAAACTTTCTTTTTATGGTGGCCTAATGCC
>JALIZH010018716.1:0-67454 GCA_030522465.1 Rhipicephalus appendiculatus | reverse complement strand
CCATTTCAAAGGTTGGATGTGTACTGAAGGCACCCTTTTTCATCCTTGCCATCAA
The DNA here is from genome assembly GCA_030522465.1 of Rhipicephalus appendiculatus. Classification (NCBI taxonomy): domain Eukaryota; kingdom Metazoa; phylum Arthropoda; class Arachnida; order Ixodida; family Ixodidae; genus Rhipicephalus; species Rhipicephalus appendiculatus. Next base: position 67,399 of record JALIZH010018716.1, on the reverse strand, counting down.
ATGCCGACAGTTCAACAAGCAACGCAATTAAATCTTAAAGTGCTTACCGTTGTGTATCCACAACTGTTCCATTTCCAGCACTCCACATTTCTCGCTTTCATTGAGGTACCGTGGATAGTACACCACTTTTACCTGCGCTGAGTATTTATGAAAGAAACGCGAAAAAACGTTAAAATTCGCTCAATAGCGCCTAAAAGTGAACAAAATCATCGCAAAGAGTTTCATGTACGCCCACGCAGGGCTTTCGAAAAAAAAACTGCAGCCTGCTTCAACTACAAATAAATATCCACACGGAATGTGCATTTGGTGTTTTCTAAGTGATGCGGAAGTGTGCATATTTATTGTACGTTGTATCTTTCTTTAGAACGCGGTTTTAGGGTGCTAATGACATGGCGTCCTTCCTCCACTTCCTAACGCACGCGCCAGGGCTTCGAACGGCCCCGTAGCATGCGCATAACGCGACCACCGGAAGGCGTCCTTCGCATGAAATTTTCACAAAGTTGCATTTTCCTGACGTGTAAAATCTACCATATCAGCTTTACATCGTTTTGCCGAGGGTTTTTATGGCGCTACCACTAAATTAAACGTGGCCTTCGTAAAAAGTGTTTTCCTTTGACATTTCTTTCACACCGACATGACAGCGCCAGACATGCACATATATTTGCATGTCGTGTGAGCGTAACCGTTGGTGGTGGGCTCTGGCGCAAACGAAGCGACACCCAGAAATTTATATATACATATATATATAAATGTATACAGAGAGAGAGAGAGAGAGAGATTTCTGGGTGGGGGGACGCCTTTCGTTGCCGTATAAGTATGAGAGCTGGCACTTCAGGAAAACTTAATTTATGACGTCGACGTTTCGGTCAGAGCCTGACATTTATCAAGACAAAAATTTTCGTTTTCAGTCCCGTTGCCCCCTAAGCAAATATTTCTCCGCTCCCTCGCTCTTTCATTTTCTTCCCCTCTCACTTGGTGTGTATACAAGCACGGGAATGAAAACGAAAATTTTGTCTTGATAAATATTAGGCTCTGACCGAAACGTCGACGTAATAAAGGAAGTTTTTCTGAAGTGCCAGCTCTCATACATATATATATATATATATATATATATATATATATATATATATATATATATATATATATATATATATATATATTATGTCGCTGATCGCCTGACGTGGCGGAGGGGCACACGAACCCACGGTTTTCTCCTGGAGTCAGCATAACAGTGCTTGGGCATTGAGAAACAAAGCAATATCCGAGTTGTGGTAGTGAAAGTACTACTGCCACCGAAGTGAAGGAGGCAAGTCATCAGTGCCAACTCTTGTTATGCTGAAAGATACACATTAAAGATTCCGCTCAAAAGACGCGTGAAAGATAACAATAAGTAGCACATCTTACGATTAAAGGGACAATAAAGTGATACAACGAATTGCTTTAGATGGATAAAGTGTTCCCTGAATACTCTAATGTAGTTCACCTTACCATCACGAGTTCATTTTTAGAGGAGAAAATCAATGTCAGAGTACAAGTTTTCAATTTCGCGCCGAAATCTGCGCGCGTGACGTCACGAATTTCAATGTGTATTTGTCGTATTTTGCCGACGGTGGCTCGAACAAATTTCACGAAACTTCGTATGCTAAATCTCCGGCCCCATCAGGAGACATTGGGCTTAATTTATACATATAAGGTGCTACGTAGGCCTTCGCAAACAGCATCAACGACGAATTTTCGAGCTTATCCGCTAAACTTGGAGTTCTATAAGCAGTACTTGAACTGGACGAGAAATAATACTCGCTCACAATAGTTGTCTTGTGGATTTGTGTATACAAAATGATTGCCCACAAAATAAAATTTGACATTCGCGCGCCACATTCATTTCGATGGCATATTTCTGCCTACCTGGATGTGCGCGCGGCTCACTCGACGGCTGGGCTCGCTACAACAGCTGTATTTCCGTTATAGTTCGCTGGCATAGCATGGCACTCCTACATTACTAGCGGTAGTTTCTTCTAGAGTTAGTTCCACAGATAGCTGCCAGCGTTACGGGTAGTGAAGAAACGTTTACATTTGATGCACCTATATACTCACTACCATCATGGCCAAGATCATGCCCACGAGTTGGTACTGTAACTCATCGGGTTAGATGGTGTTGAAATATCTTACCTGAAAGCGCGAACATCTTGCCCGGCGAGCTAACCAGAGTTTACGCCGGTTTTTCAGCAATGCGCGGCGAATTTTCTAGCTTATTCGCTAAACTCGGCGTTGTTTAAGCAGCACTTGAGTTGGACGAAAGATCCCATTCGCTGATAATTGTAGTCTTGTGGACACGTGTATGCAAAGCCTTTGCCAACAAAATAAAATTTCACGTTCGTGCGCCGCATCCATGATTTTGACCGCACGTTGCTGCCTAACTGGATGTGGACGCCTGTCACTGGACGGCGCGCATTACACCGTGGCAATGCTTGAGCCCTGCGCTGCGCTGTTCTCGGTTCATTTGACGCCGATAGAGTTTGGTAAAAAGTGACAAAAGTCGGTGAAATGGACCAAGGAGAGGAGAAAGAGTTTTCTTTCACGCCCTCTTCCTGGCGCCTTTGGCCGATTACTGCTATTCACCACCTCGCTGTAACAAGACTGAATACTGTTATGTACAATGATCGCACCATGCTCTATTAAGTCTCGAGCGCTGAAATTGATTGACACTTTTCGATTCCAGATAGATCATACGACTTCCCGATACGAAAGTGTTGTAATTATTTACCTTAGCATGATTACACTAATTCTATTCAGCGTACCTCCAGACGACCGTTCACGAGTCACGAAAGATCGATTTATAAATGGAGAGTTTAAAATGTGTTGCATACGGGAACGTGAGAAAACTTGTCATTATATCGTAGCACCGTCGTCCATCCCCTTTTTGCTCGTGCCCCTGACCTTCTAATTGCCTTGTCTAAATTTTCAGCACTTACGGCGCGCTTACACAGCAGCTAATTAACACTTCAATGTAGTCAAAAGGTGTTGCCAGTGAAGATCACTTCATTTAAATTGCATCACACGTCGTTCGTCATGTGCTTAAAACACCGAACAACCGAACTTAAGCGAAGAAGGAGGCTTCGCAACTCAACACGCGCAGCACATTGCATACAATCATTAAGCTACAACACAAATGCGGATGCTGAAGCTTCAACGCTGTAGTCAGAGATCGAAAACGGCGGTAAGTCATTATGAGTGCGCCAATGCTAAAGAAATGTTACGACAAGGAGTCCTCGCCATACATGCAGGCGTAAATATTCATTGCTAGCAGACGACACCAGAAGCACTCGGTACTGAGCGTGCCCCTCAAGGCAACTCAGCATCGATTTCGCGGAGTACTCTGCTTGACAGTTCAAGTTGTTTTATCAACTTGGCCACCAATGTTTCAATACCTCGAGCAGGACAGAACGACCAGCACCGTCGATCAGCTTTCACGTAGCGAGTGCACACGCCCTGAGTGGCACACGAGTCTGCGCGATGACGTAACACGCGACAGGGTGCCAGTCGAAGATGACGGGGCGAATTTTCATTGCACGCAACTCATAGAAATTGCCAATATTTCCTCTAGGTCGTTCGGTAAAAACCGGATATTATAAATACAAGCACTTCGGCTCTTCGGTTCGTTGCAGCGAGATAACAACGCTGAATCAACATAAATTGCATGTACTATCGTCTTTCGGGTATTTATCATTTCCACGTTACGGCCCTGTTAGCGGTTTGCATAGTTAACCCATTAGGGCCCATGCAAGAACTATTGGTTTAATTTCGTTGAAACTTTGCATACTTATCAAAATACAATAGACAGCAAACGCCGCAAATTTTCATACAGTTATAATTAGTTTTTCAGAAGTTATGATAGTGTACTTTGGAAAGTACGCTGGGATCTTGCCATAGCAGTGGGCAAGCTGCCTCAGTACAAGAACAGCAAGCACGTTAGGTCCTTGCCAAACTAACACCTAAGTTATCTTAGCATATATAACTTGTCGAAGCACCAACGCTTCTTGCAAACCATAACGCCACACTTTTCGCAGTACCATTTCTTTCTTTTATAAGAGACAGTACACCTCAACCGTCTTTCAAGCTTCCTGTGCAAATATCCGTGCGGATAGAGGACAGTAGCAGGCGCAGTTGGTGCTGGCGACCACTTGATAGTTCCATTGGGCACAACAAGGCGCAGGTAGTGTCTTTCTATTATTCGGATGAATGGCATCAGCCAACACATACTGGGTCTGCTAACCTCCAGTAGGTTAGCAGATCCTCGATCCGTTGAGTGCAGCAATGTTGATCATATCCGTGAGTAGGGGCCTCCACCACTTTTTCCAACGGATGAAAATCCTGTAGTTATAGGCAGTTTGATTTTGGAGGTAAATCCTTTCTATGCCATTCCTGTAGCTGCTGACGAGATTTGGCGGTGACACTACGTATTTCTTTTGAGTAGATGACAATCTGTTCCATCAGCAGAGGGACTCGACTATGTCGTAGTTCAATGTCATAGCAACTATGATATTGTCTTTGTCCTTTACAAAAGGTCCTCGTTTCCTGGATCAAAACAGAAGCAGTATTCTCGAGTTTTTCGTTCCATCTTCTTTATCGCTGGCAGAGGGCATCCATTCGGATATACCGTCGTCATGCCCCTCCTCCTCATCCGTTTTCAAGTTAGGGTCAGGCGTCAAAATGAAAACACAAACGGGCTGTCATATATCCACTCTGACATGTGTTGCAGCCTCGCAAGCCTCAGACAACCGTTAAAACGGCATCCTTCCGAAGAAAATACCTGGTTTGATGTCTGAGGCAATTAACAACAAAATTCTCATGTACGCACCCACAAAGTCCCAGTGTACTACAAAAGGAACACCAACATTTGATCACTATTCAAAGTAAAACTATGCACTTTAGCTGATTCTTGCCCTTTGCAGCGATTATTTTCTTCCTTCTGAAGTACGATCATTTCGTTCTTTTCAATACATAAAGTATATACAAAAAACGTCAAATTAATTTGGAAAATGAAGTACGCATCACGTACATTCGACGTGCGCTCGTTTTTGGAAAGTTTAACGACTTGCAGCACGGAAAAAATAGAACGTAGTCAATAGGTGAGATTAGGAGTATCTTACAGCAACCTCTGGCTTCAAAAATGCTAATCAGCAAAATCAGAATATTGGATTGTGTATTTTCTATTCACGAAAAATAAAGTACGCTGGGCGCCAATGGGTTAGTTTTTTTTTAATGTCAACTTCTATAACTCTGAGTAACGGATTTCGGCGGCAGGCGGCGGCATAATTCGCGAAAAAAACGCGGCGCTGACAAATATACAGACAGAGAGGTGCGCACTCATCCGATGCAGTGGCGCCAGTTGCATGCGCATTTGTATGCGCCGCTTGCCAATAAATGGCACCCGCTTGATCGTGCGCTTCTCGGCGATCAGCTGTTTCTGCTATGGAAATCTGGCCTTTTTTCGTGAAGACTTGTCATTTCACGCTGCCACATTTCAATGTTCTTTTTCATTGTTACATCGTTCTTTTACATCGCTTCGCGCATGACAGCCTTTGTTGTCTACAGCAACTAAAGTGTTTCGGTGCTAACAACGCCAGTGTCCAGTTTTGTCTCCCTGTTCTCCTGTTGCCGACATTATGAAGGAAAAATTTGAGAGGCAGCTTTGCGGTATGAGACAGAAAGAAAGAAAGAAAATAAAAGGTCCTGCATTTGCGCATAGAGCTTCCCTTGCTCCAATTATAATAAAGACTTTGTGTTCTGTGAACGGTAGTGTTGGAAGAAGACGGCAGGTACATGGAGGGGTCGATTCTCTCTGGTTAACTTACGCGGAATTCGAAAATTAATACAACTGAAAAGTAAAGGGCAGGATATCATGCCGTGAACTAGCTTGTAAAGAAATAACAGGTCAGTGCTATTTCCTCGGCAGGAAAGTGATGGCAGTGATAATAATCCAGCAGTCTTAGAACAAGATCCAGTGTCATTTCTAGCGAAACGATGGTTGTAAATGCTCAGCAATTTTTTCTGGACTCGCTCAATGGCGTCACTGCTGGATTTAGCAATGTCATCCCAGATCACAGATGCATACTCAAGTTGAGGAAGACATATTGCGGCGTACAATAGGTTGAAGGCGGTAGGAGAACTGAATTCTCGAGGGATTCTGCAACCACAGCCGAGAGAATGAAGGCCCCATATGGCAGCAGGTTTAGTGTGAGCAGAAAAATTTAACCTGCTATCAAAACAACACCAAGATCACGGATCTCATAAACCTTACCTAACGAAACGGTATTGACACAGTGTGGAAATGAGACGATATATGTTTTGCGAGATATACTCATGAATTTGGTCTTTGAGGTATTCAGGGAAAAGTTATTGTTGTTGCACCATTCGGACAAAGAACACAAATCTGACTGCAGCAAGGAACAGTCGTTAACTGAATGAAATTCCTTAAATATCTTGGTGTCATCGGTATACAAGAGAAAAGAAGAATAACGAATTGCAAAAGAAACATCATTACCGTAAATTAAGAATGAAAGTGGGCCTAATACCGACCCTTGAGGGACCCCACTAGTCACTTTGTACAAGGAAGACGTTTGGCCATTTACGGCAACATAACATGAAATATTAAGCAGATAGCTATGCAGGAGATTCACAACAGACGAGTCAACATAAAAGGGTGCAAGTTTAACCAGAATCAGTGAGTGGCTGACTACGTCGAAAGCCTTGCTAACGTCACAGTAGACTAGGTCAACCTGCCCTTTCTGAGAAATAAGTGGGGAGATGTGTCATGAAACCATCAAGATTTGTGGTAGTTGAAGCGGCCAGCGAGAAACCCGTATTGATCAGGAATCAATGATTTTTTTCGCGCTAAAATACAATATGCTGTGAAGAGCCAGCTCAAAGATCTTTGATGTAGCACAGAGTAGAAAAATCGGGCGATAATTGTAAGCATCAGTTTTGGAGCTCGACGACTTAAATTCTGGAAAAACACGCGAAGGGGGGGACGCTAGGTGGCGTCGAGAGGATCGGACGCGTTCGTCTCGGCTCCTCAATATTTCGCCTGTTTTTGCGTTCAACTTCGAGGGTTCTTCACAACAATTGTTGAGTGCAGCCGGAAGTATGCCGGGATCGTCCTGACATCAAGCTGTCGGGTCAACGACACCGATTTCTTCCCTTCTGAAGCGACTAAGGACCAGGCATGTCCGGCCGCCAGGCTAGGACTAACAGCGGACCGGGGAGCGGTGCATCGACTACCAGCAACTGTCCTGGTCACGGCGATGCAGCAGCCACTAACCCAACGGATAACGACCAGGAAACGACAAAGGAAACCATGGACACGGACGATCAAGATTCGAAAACGGAACTGGGCTCTGCAGGAGGTTTCGCCGAGGATTCCCCCATCGTCTGACGAGGCGATACAAGTGGAGTCAGCCAGCGGCGACGAGAGCGAGCACTGTGACGCATCAAAGGGAGCCGACGACGAAGCTAAAAACGGTCAGTGGCAGCTTGCTCTATCGTTACGGGAACGTAAACGACTAAGGAGGCAAGCGCGCACCATGGAAGATTCCAGGCAGGTTGGTGATTTTGAACAAGCGGGATCACTAGTCACAGCGAAAAGAAAAATTAATGGCATAGCGTCGGTAGTCGACGAAACCCGCAGAGACAGCGAGAAGAACGCCGGTGGCAGCGGAACGCCTAGGTTGGCGCACGGGAGCAGACGCGACGCGTCGCGTGCCATGCGAGGCCGCCGACGCTCACGTGCGACGCCTCTACCCAAGAACGACATGAAGATTATTATACGGCCCAAACCAGGGCTCGTGGTGAGAGACTTAAAAACATATGAAGTGGCACGAGCGATTGAACGTGCATGTGGAGACGCGGAAACATGCAGAAGTGACAAATTCCTGCTGCGTCTCCGGAACGGATCCAACATTATCATTGCAACTACTCCGCACGAGCAAGTTGCCGAGAAAATTCTGAAAATCAAGGCGCTCGATCTCAACAACACTAGACATCTTGTGAATACCTATATTTCTACACCCGAAGGGTGCCTCAAGGCAGTTGTACACGGACTAGAACGTGATACCCCGGAAGAAGAACTTCTCAACAACTTGAGAGTACGCACACCGGGCGTCACAATCGTCCAGGCACGCATGCTGGGAAAATCTGAGACGGCAATGATAACCTTCGATGGACCCATTGTGCCGCGTTTTGTGTATTACTACGGCGGTGAGATGCGATGTCTCCCATACCAACCCACAAGACAATACTGCAAACTGTGTAAAAGCCAAGGACACAGGACAGACGTTTGCCGAACACCCACGGTGAATGTGTGCAGTGACTGTCGACTTAAAGACCCACCGAAAGACCACGAGTGTGTTCCCGAGTGTGCACTATGCGGCGGGGCTCATCCAACGGCGGCAAAGGAATGCACCAAGAAGCTTAAGCGGATCCCTCAACGGGGCAAACAACAGCAACAACAGTCGAGGTGCCAAAACGGACAGCAATCCCAAGGAATACTTAAGAGTCGATGGTTCAGTACTGAACGAAATGACATGGATCTGACGGAGGGTTCCGACGCGGGATCACGCTCTGGATCCCGATCCAGTTCCCACTCCAGATCAAGGTCCAGATCCAACTCTCGGGACCGCTCCAGCTCCAAAGAAGGCAGCCGTGGGAAGGACCCTGTCGCCGCCCAGCATTGGCAAGATCACAACAAGAAGAAAAATAACAAGTTCAAGATGACATCTCAGCAGCAACAGCAGCAGCCGCAGCAAGAGCATCAGCAGCAGCCGCAGCAACAGCACCAGCAGCAGCAACGACAACAACAGCAGCAACAGCAGCAGCCACAACAGACTCAGCAACAACAGCACCAGCAGAAATACAGGGTAAGCTGGGCAACAGCAGCCTCACAACCTCCTCCACACCACACGCAATCTACACACACACAGCTCTCACGACTTGAACGAGAATTAGAGTTAATGCGCATAAGGATTGGTGATCTAGAAAGGGAAAATAGACAACTTAGAAGCCAACAAAAGCAGCAGCAACAGCCACAAGAGAACCCCACTCGAACTTCCTTGGCAGGGCAACAGCAGCAACCGCAACAGCACGCCTCAACATCGAGCGGCGACACTGTAGTCACGATAACAATTCTGAAAGAAGCCATAAAAGAAATAATTCCTTCCATCGTCGAACAGGTCATGGGGCAGGTAGACAGAAAACTAGAAGCTTTGGAAAAGGAAATGCAAGCGCAACAGATAGAACTCACGAAGGAATTGAGAAAGCATACCAGTGATAGCCACATAAGGAAAAGAGCAGATAAGGCATATAACAGGCCGGGACTCCTGAGCATGACACAAGAAACCACCGACAATGCCTAACCGACTAAGAAAAGCGACTGAAGAGTGCGATATATGGCAGTGGAACTGCCGGGGGTTCCGAAAGAAGGGACAGCTAGCACAGCTGGTGGCCATGCAGCTGAGGCCACCAGCTGTAATAGCTATCCAAGAGGTCGGAGTCAAGCCAAGTATACAGGGGTTACGAGGCTCATGGTGAAGATGTGAATATTAACGGTGAATGGAGAGTGGCGACATTAGTTCACAAATCCGTAACGGCAATACAGCATAAACCAATAGAAGGAATTGATATCTTACATATCATTATGGAACTCTTGTATAAAGGGAAGAAGCAGAAAAGTGCATTCATCTTAAACATTTATAGCCCACCTAAACAGAGGAAGATAACCTTCGACAAACTCTTCCAAGAAGCAGAAAAACTAGCGAAGCGTAACTCACTCATAGTAGTGGGCGACTTTAATGCAAAAGACCCAAGCTGGGGATACCTAACGCACGATGCAAAAGGAAAAAACATAGCCCAACAAATACAAATTACAGGCATGACACTCCTGACGGATCCCGCAATACCAACAAGACTAGGTAACAGTAAATCCAGAGACACGAGTCCGGATCTAACAATGTGCAAAAATTGTCAAGGTGTGGAATGGCGCAACACTCTGGAAAATCTGGGCAGTGATCATTATATAATATGCACTACTATACACACTGATCAGATTCGTAAAAAGATTGGCGCAGCCAAAATAACCGATTGGCATGCGTTTAGAAAGTCACTGAAAGAAAGGTCAACTGCCTCAGACATAGCAAACTTAAGTGAATGGTGCGACGAAATAAGACGTCAAAAGAAAATTACACTAAGGAAATAACGCGAACAAGCAACGCCCCCTGAGGTTGACTCACACCTATTACATCTCTGGGAAGCAAGGAGAAGCCTTACAAAGAGATGGAAACGGCAGAAACGTAACAGTAAATTAAAGGAAAAAATCAGAGATATCACCCAGCGCGCCGAGGAATACGCCAATCAACTAGCTGCAACCAATTGGGCCAATTTCTGCGATTCACTCAACGGCACACTGAGTACGGCCAAAACATGGAACATTTTGAAAGCCATGATAGACCCAACGAAGACGAAAACTGAAAACAGTAAGTCCATCGAAAGATTACTACATTCATACCCTGGTACAAAAGAGGATCTCATTCAAGCCATGCATGAAAAATGCTTTGGAGTAAACGGTACGACACCTTCATACCAAGGAAAGTATAAAGAATCAGCGCAACCAGATCTAGACGAGCCTTTTACGGACGCAGAAATGAGAGCAGCCATATTTAGTACCAAAAAGAACACGGCGGCAGGTGCCGATAAAATCACCAATAGTATGATCAGAAATTTGAATGACGAAGCCATTGAGGCTCTCACAAAATACATAAACAAACATTGGCTTGCAGGAACTGTTCCACGACAATGGAAACATGCGATTGTGGTCATGGTGCCTAAACCAGGAAAAAAGCTTGCCATCGAGAACATGAGACCTATCTCGCTCACGTCCTGCGTAGGAAAAATTTTTGAAAGACTGGTCAACACCAGGCTCCTAAATCATCTCGAGAACAACCAGCTCATGCCCAACACCATGTTTGGCTTTCTCCCGTGCCTTTCAACACAAGATATCCTGCTACATTTAAAAGAAGAAGTACTAATGGACATTTCTAAGGTTGGGGAAAGCGCCATTATGGCCGTTGACATAAAGGGAGCCTTCGATAACATCAGTCACAAAGCAATACTTGAAGGTCTGGAGGAAGCCAACTGTGGAGAGCGAATATTCGAATACGTCAAAAGTTTTCTTAGTCACAGGACTGCAATAATCAAGCTAGGCGATTACGAATCCGGCACCATTCGACCTCCAAACAAAGGAACACCTCAAGGGGCGGTCATTTCACCCACACTTTTCAATGTCGCCATGATAGGCCTTGCCAGAAAACTAAATGACCTTGCCGGTCTACAACATGCGATATACGCAGACGACATCACAGTGTGGACCACTACAGGCAGCCTAGCGGAGAAAGAAGATAGATTACAACATGCAGCTAGCACCATAGAAGAGTACACAATGTCACGGGGACTTCAATGCTCAGCCGAAAAGTCGGAACTTATTCGCTTCACAACGAGAAAAGCGCAAAGGACGGACCCGAGTCTAAAGCTGGAAGTCAGGCTAGAAGGAAATATCATTCCGGAAAGAGATACCGTAAGAATACTGGGTATGTGGCTACAAGCTAATCAGAGATGTCTGCACACACTCAAGAAACTCAAAACAGCGGTACAGCAGATCTCACGCATGATCTCGCGTATAACATACAACCGAAAGGGCATCAGAGAACAAGACACCCTCCGACTGGTCATAAGTCTCGTCATCAGTCGTATTACATACTCACTTCCGTATCATAATATGAACATGGAAGAGAAAGAAAAAAGCAAACCAAATAATAAGAATGGCCTACAAGACAGCCCCTGAGATTACCACAGAATACTTCAAATGACAAGCTACTGGCGCTAGGGCTTCACAACATAATTGAAGAATTATCCGAGGCACAGCTACTAGCTCAAGAAAATCGCCTTCTCCAGACTCCAACTGGCAGATCAGTCCTAACAAAACTTGGGCGTGATACATTGATACGAAACCACCAAGCAACTAAAGAGGGTACCAAACGAACTTAGAGAATGGTACACCGTATTGCCAATACCACAGAACATGGATCCTACTCTGCATGCTGGGAGAAGAAAGGCCAGGGCGGAATACATTGAGAAAATGACTAAATATATGAACACAGCGAGGTTCACTGACGCTGCGCCTTATCACACCGATGCGAGGAAGGCTGTGTCTGTAGTCACAGATCGTAAAGGGAAAATTACAGCTTGCGCTTCAATAGATCAAGCGTCAACAACAGAAGCGGAAGAGGTCGCCATAGCCCTCGCAATAAAAGAGGGATGGACTCGAAACGCGCCATTGACAATAATTACAGATTCACAAACAGCTTGCAGAAACTATTTAAAGGGCAAAATTGGATCACACACGCTCCGAATATTGGTTGGAACTGGATGGGACCCCACCGTGAAATACGTCCAGACTGTGACATGGGCACCGGGGCACGAGGGCGTGACTGGGAACCAGCATGCAGATGAGGCGGCTCGAGGCTTTACAAATTACCAAGCCACCCCAGACTCTACACTAGAGGATCCTACCCCCCTAGACCCTAGCTACGCAGCGATCCTCAAATACTATAGGGAAAATAGACAGATGTATCCACCTCCACATGGCAAACTCAGCGCTTCGGAGGCGACTGTGCTACGAAGGCTACAAACGAACGCTTACGTAAATCTGCACACTCTCCACATGATCTACCCCACGGCGTACAGAGACATATGTCCGTGGTGTGGAGCCACCCCGACACTTTTTCACATCACGTGGGAGCGTGCAGAGCATGGAGAAGATCACGACACGAATGGCACATGGGACGAATGGGAGGCGCTGCTGTCTAGCCCGGCCCTAGAAGATCAGCTACGACTGATCCGAATAGCTGAACGGATGGCTCGTGCCAGTGGGGCCTTGGAATAGGGGCACCACCCTGCCGGACAGACTACGCTTTTCACCCTTATATCCCCCTTCGGGACACTGGGGTTCTAGCCTGTCTGGTTTCTGTATATAATAAAGTTGTTCTACTACCACTACACCGAAATTTTCCACATCCTGGGAAATGTGGAAGTGTTCAGACAGTTTTTAAATATTGTTCTGAGCACTGGGGCAAATATACTGCCCTAAGCATTTAGTAGGGTGGAGGGGATACCACCTGGGTCACATGATAAGGACGGTTTTAAGCGCTTAATGCATGACCAGATGAGATTTTCATGCAGCGACAAACCACCAGATGTGTTAAATGCGTTGGGCTGTTGTCCGATCTCAGTGCTAGAGTCTGAGGCCTTATAAACGGATGAGAAATGTGTGGCAAAACAGTCAGCGACAGCGTGCACTTCAACACCGGCTGAGTCCAGTAGTCTGAAGGACTCCCCACTTTTGTTAGACCGTTTGCGTACCTACTTTGAAAACTCAGCCGGCCTGTAAGAAGCGTTTTATTTTTAATAATTCAATATATGAACTGCGGTCCCGTTTATATAGGCGTTTAGAGAGTGTTCGAAAAAAGCTGGACTCTTCCTTCCACTCGCTCAATGGAGAACATTTAGCCTTCTTGTGCGCGCGATCATTATCCTTCAGTGCACTTATAAGAAATTCAGAGCAGAACCAGTGGGGATATTTACGTTGTTTTGGTGTATATCGCGGAATAAAATTACGCATGCTGCTTAATAAAAGCTCAGTAAACTGCTCAACTTGGTCGTCAACATTTGGTTTGTCAGTAACCGGTGACCAATCAACGGTGGACAAGTAATGATACAAGCCCATGTAGTCACCTCTCATGAAAGCAAATCTTGGAGATTGGTTAATGTGACTCATGTAGCTTGTTGTTTCGGCGCATACAGATAATCTTACGTTAAGTGGTGGTTGCAATAATAATAATAATAATAATAATAATAATAATAATAGTTACTATATTATTATTATTATTTTTATTATTATTATTATTATTACAGTTCAGGCTGTGCACACGAATGAATATGTATGCGTAGAGCCGAGTTTAGGCAACGACTAGGTGAAACCTGTGGAGTACACTGGCGCAGCTGCCGTTCACTCTAACCGGCAGGCAAAAACTCATGTGAATCTATTTCCCACAGGTGCCTGTACCAAAGAGAGAGAGAAATAGATGAAAAGGGAAAAGCAGGGAGGTTAACATGGTACAGTAATCGGTTTGCTACCCTGCACAGGGGTGGGGAAATGGGGGTTGTAAAGAGGACAGAGAGAGAGAGATAAAATAAAAACGAAAAAAAAAACACATACACATGGACGCACACGCACGACGTTCAAATCAAAGTCGTTCAGAAAGGCCACTTGAACGCAGGGTGCCTGTACCAATGGTCTGTTAGAGGCCGGTATGCTGCTGTGCAATCTCGCATAAGTGACCTCAAGGAAGACAGATCTTTCAATCAGTGACATCAGCCAAAGACGACGGGCACCCTGTGTCCATTGGGCAAAAGTGCGAATTTTCACGAAGGCGCAAATGCGCACATGTGATCTCCAGCGCGTCTGACCAACGCCTGTCTGACTGAAAGACTGCGGTCGAGATGAAACACGAAGAATTCCTCTCAAACAATTAGATGTCCTTTTTAAAGCACCCATCGAAAATGACGATTAATCGATTTAAAAAAACTTCCCCATCTCCCGTTAAAGGGAACCATGTGTGGATGCGAAGCAGCGGGAGATAATCAGCTTAAGCGGGAGGAACGTCGCCGCTCTGATTTCACGGCCACTGCTAAGCAGCCTCTCTGTGCTCTCGGCCATGACTCTGATGACTGTGATAGTGGTTGACGGCCTTCATATTACTACAGTGTTCTGGTTCGCATAATGGGTGCTCCCTACTTCATGAAAGTGGCCGGACGCGGGACGGCGGACGGGGGACGCGGGACGCGGGAGGGACGGACAGAGCCCCGAGCATAAGACGCTTCGCATCTAAAAATTTCAATCGATCGTCCCTAGTAGATCACGCAAACGTTTGCGGCGGACAGTACATTGACTGACCGGGTGCAGTACGCGCACCATCTTGACATAGATCATTGGATGGCTAACACATCTGTTCGTAGTGTGTGCTGCTGTGTTCGCGTTGGTCACTTTAATTGCCACAGTGGTAGCGTTTTCTAAGTCGAGTACTTCGTTTAGTAACGACAGATCGGGCACTAAAGGATTTAGCTGCTGGCTTACCTTCGTGTAACATTTAACTTAGTTGCTATAGCGTTCAATTATTTGTCGTTCCTGCCTATTTTAATTTAAATTCGCGCTCCTATACTTGATAGTAAGGAACCTAAGTATTAATACTGCTCTATGCCTGAAAACTGCTGCCAGGAAACTGCCTTCTTCGCTCTAAATATATCCTTACATAACCCACATGGCCACATTCCCAGAAACCATTCACAATATATGTTTGCAAATACCCATAGTGAGAGTGTCGTAAAAATACTACTCACACGTCGGGGATTCTGTCCATAAGGAATTATTTTTTCCGAATGTCCATACCTTGGGCGTTTTATATGACCTTAAAAAATGAGCAATAATGTATTTCTCATAAAACGAGTGCGAATGCACTAATCTTACACTTTGCTTTGTCGGTACCAGGAGCCTCGAAGGATGACATTATTGTCACTTATGTTTTCTTTATGATACCCATCGCATTCGTCAAAGAAAACATCAGTTGTGTTGTGAATCCATACATGTTCAGTTACCTGCCAAAACTGAGAAAAGGATGATATGCAAATGAGCATTTCCGTTGTTTGAGGTGCAATATAATCCGCATGAGCACAAAATATAGAGGTTCAATACTGCATTTGAAGTGTCCGCTTGCACTTAAAACAGACGGGCAGAAGAAAGACAAATAAGGCCACACGAGGAAACCAGTCAATATGCAAGATTACCAACTACCCTGGATGCAAGCTATCGCAGATGGGAAGAACAATTGTTACCTGAACCTCGAAACGAGCTAGGTTCTTGGGCTATATTATGTGAACTGTATTGGCAATCATGTCACCTAGCCTACACCGAAGGAGTTCTGTTCTGTCGTTGACCAGCAACAACACGATGAAAAAATCTTGGAGGGCGCTTGAATTTCGCCTTCACTTGAACGCATTTGCTTTGCGGGCCCCTTTCGCGTCTCCTTTTATTCGCTGGCCAGGCTTCGCGTCTCGGTGGACACTTCAACCGTGGCGCTAGGAAAGGAACTGTGTTCGCGAAACGCTCCAGGAATTCATGCTAGCTACTACGAGTATAGTTGCGAAATTCCCACTATTCCACACTATACCAGATTTAATTTTGCGAATTTTCGAAGTACACACTGCGGGTCCGTATGGCAACACGCGTGCCAACGAAGCTGCATATTTTTTTTATCCTGCGGCTGCTGATCATGCTTAATTTGGCCTGGGTCTTTGAAACAACCACTTACGCGAGTTTTCAAACACCCAATTCACTTTAAAACACCAAGATTCACATGATGTGATGCCTCTAGCGACTGGGCGCTTCTGCGAAGCAGTACAACATGCGTTGGTGGGACTAGTCGGACTATATGTAGCCTGCATAATGTTTTTTGTTTGTTTTTATAAAGCAGCTATATGTACTGCCGTCCCTCTGGGGCAAAACACCTGCTTGCCACACCAAGACTTTCCGGCTTAGACCCACGATTTTAAAAGCGAAGCTGTTTGAGCCAGATGAAAAATGCCATCACTACCGTGAGGAGGAGGGAAAAGAGGAGGGGAGAGGGTAAAGCGTAGCATCGAAAGAATAAGAAAGAGAGAAATATAGAGAGACAGCAATGCAGACAGAAAAAGAAACATAGACAGAGAGAACATCAACGAAAGAGAGAGAAATAAGTAGGGAGAGGGAAACAATATAGAGAGAGGAAGCTAGTAAGCCCACCAGCGAAGTGAACGCGCGCAACATCCACTCTATAGTGCATAGCCTGACGGCGCCGGCTCGTGTCCATAAAGTCAGAAGGCGTGCTGAGAAAGTGCATACTCCCGAGTAGGAAGCTGCGATTCTCCAAACTAGACATGTTGGACGACGGGGAGCACGAGCGGCGATGGGCCCGCGCTTTGCTGTGCGAAGCTTTGCGCAACTTAGTGCAAACAATAAAACAAATTATTTTATGTGCATCTATCCATATTTTGCGATCGTGGACAACATAAATTGTTCGCTCACAACCAACGACGCCGCCGCCGAAGCTGGCACCGGTATCTCTCCAACACGGGTGCTTTAACGGTACGGGGCACATAAAGTGAAGTTTAGTGAGCTAGTGCTCTTTATGAAAAAGGCTTAGACAGCCTGTGGATTTCTCTTAGATTCTGCTGCTCTTCAGCCGACTAAGTATTATCAGTGAAGTGTTCTTAGTTCAGGCTTCCGTTTGCATTTACGACGTAATGCTGGTCACGTGGCATCGTAGGGCGTTGATAGGGCGGCTTGATAGGAAAGAGAGGGCTACTTCTTGCCGAGAGTGGCGAAGGTGAATGTTGATAGACAGGACGATTGACAGTCTAAAAAATAGAGGGGATGGCGAGGCTGGATGGAAGAAACCAACCGTTTTGCGAGAAGCAGGTCAGTGAGTGTCTCGGTGGAGTAAAAAGGATGGCCCTGATTCTTTGGGGATTTTCACTTTCATATTGACCAAGACTGCTCATACTCCTGAGGAAGAAGCCGTCGGATTGAGTCTCGATCGTTGGGGGGCGGCGGTGGTCGCAGCGCCGACCCCGATGTTGGCACAAATGTAGCCAAAGGTGAGGAGGGCCAACTGAGAAGACTTGCAACACATAAAAGTACGATAACCTGACGAAGCGGCTCATTAGCTTCGTTGCTTGGCAGTGTCCGCGAAGAGAAGCTGGCTGGAATTTTTTTCTGCATAGATAATTCGCGGCTTGCGTGGGCAAAAATAATTACGTGAACTTGGTCTAGTTCTTTCGATTCCTACACTTTATATACACTTTAAGGGCAACAGTTTGGTCAGTGACTTATTTTATACTAACTGTCTTAATTACACTGCTCAAATAATAAAGCCGTAAATGTTACTTTTGAAACATCACAACAATATTGGGTGAGTTTGCGCGTAATCAGGGGGCATGCGTTCGGCTTAGCGTTGCAGCATGTTATTCTTTCATTACTTTTAGAACAGCGCTGCAAGCGCGGTTCTAAATGTGTTTAAGAAGAGGTTGGTGCCTTGATATGACTCCGGCTGCTCATGTTCCCTTACATATTAATTTTCATCATGAAGTTAACGATGTAAAATGTAATGTAATTTGTAATGTAAGCAAATCAACGTAAAATGGAATGTAAAAGTCACGGACAAAAGATGTCCATTCACAAAAGCAATGTTCACGCGTAAAACAATGTGCAAGCGTCAACAATGTTCATGAAACGTTCTCGCTCTACAGAAAAGTTTGTCTTGAAGACCTTTATAAAATGTCAACACGTCAGGGACTGGGCACTTGCCCACACTTTAAACACAGCTGTATATATACATATATATATATATATATATATATATATATAGATATAATAGCCACGGAGAAAAATACCCGCGGATATCAGTGCGGGAGCGGGGGGCGACGGACGCCGCTGAAGCGGAAGCGGACATCAAACGACCCGGCCCATCTCCGTCGCTCCGAGGCGTATCTCCTTGGAAACGCCCCGCGCATTTTTAACAAACGTGGAAAGACTCGAGGGGGGGAGGGGGGTGTCCCTCATGCAGCCACTGCGACCTTTGGTTTTACGAGCGCGGTCGTCGCTGGCGCACGCGGTATCTCGCAATCTCAGCAGACTACAGCGGGCGGATGGCTCCTACCTGCTCCGCTCTCAACGCGAGGACATTGTGCGAACAGTGTCCCTGGAGCGGCCGTATGCTCTTAAACCAGCATTTTGTAGTGTTGCGTAATATCGGATCCAAAAGAGTTAGCTGCCAGCCTCACTTCGATTAACATTAAAATTTGTCGCTATCGCATTCACTGCTTCACCCTTGCGGTGAAACTCACTTTTTTCTTGACTCTTCTAAAGCTTCACTAGTGAGTATGTAGCTTTCTTTTGAAGACTTTCTGTTGACCATTGACCAAAATGTTGGTCAAATTTGGTCAAGTTGGTGAAGTCATGGATTGCCAACTAGCACAAAATGCTGCTCTCAAAAATTTTAGCAAGCGCTAGCTGCCGTCTATTGAACTTGTTAAGTTAAAATATGTTTATGGCGAACAGCATAATTTTTGCAATGTAGAAGAAGGTGTTCTATGTCTTCTTCTGCCTTATAAATATAGGAGGCACAAAGGAACGAGGACAAGAAACGACAGGACTGGTGCCAACTAACAACTGATTTATTGGAAAGAAGTTTATTAGACCATGCACCAACTAGCCCAAGAACGCGTTTTAGTCTTCTGCCGCTTGACATAACCATGTAGCACAGTTAGTTTTTTATCGTATACAGGAAGCTTTACCGTGCGCAGTGCCCAGCGGCGTCAATAAATTATAGTTTCAACAGAACAGGTAATTTTAATCGGAATATGAAATTTCATTTCAGGATCAATCATACATGATTCAGAGTTCTGCGTACCATCCGCTAAACAAGTCTCTTTGTATAATCGACGGCATAGTTTGTTCAACAAACATCATGCATCACTCGCCGCGAAAACCATTTGGGTAAATCGTTCTCTTAATGCGCTGCATGTGCCATACAATCAGGTGTGACATTTCCGGCGTTTTTATCGTGTCTTGGTATCCACTGGAAAACGATATCGTGACGTAAATATTTTGCTTTGGCCTATGTATTCCCAATTTCTTACGTTAATTTTTTATCTGTTTTTGCTAAGTTGATGTCATTTGTACATAATAAGAAGACTTGCGAGTCACATAAAATTTTCCCAGAGAAGAGGTACTGTCTATCTACATATGAAGTATAAAGCAGAAAGTATGGAAATAGTTCTGCCGTTTTGGACGTTGTAAAGTTACGGACCGGAAAAGTGTTTCACTCTCAGTATACAAGTTTAAAGAGAGCTAACGTAGACCTTTCTTTCCGACATGATCCATCACTGTAAACGTTCATACGATCAGGATATTTTCAGTAAAGATGGGCAAAAGTTAGTTGTTTTATTGCAATGTTGGACATAATGCACCATCCAGTTAATCACAGGATTGAAGTGACAATTTATTTAACGGCGACTCGCCATGGGGGGATAAGTTGCGTATGCTGGCCAGTATTCCTAAGTAGGTAGTAAATTTTTACATTGCATTATGTCTACAACTTTGCGTGCGGCGGTTTTATCCTGAATCTCTCGGCAAAGAGGATGTATAGCGTGCTGCGTCGCCAATCAAAAGTAGTGTCTTTGGGTTTCTGTAACTCTAAGTGCTCTGAAGGCTGGTTGACTGCACTTCGAAATGACAAAAGCACTAGAAGATGCGCGCGGTACACGAAGACATATAATAAGGCTTCTGGACATCATTCTCTTGGTGTTTCTTCGAAATCACGAGGTATCCCGTGTAGTTCTGGAGCAGGGTATGCTATTCTTTCTTTAATGATCGCCGAATGAACACGTATTAAAGAACTTGAACTTCCCCGTCTCACCACGGCAACCCGACGAAGAATGATGAATGAGAAATCGCCTTTCTCCTCTAATGCTTTTATATTCGGAGCCCATGACAACCACCTTTCTATAATAACACGCAAAAGCCTGCGTTGCCGCACAAGTTGTAAACGTTGGGAGTCAATCTCGAGCTCAAATATTTTCATCAATTTTCTTATAAAAGAAAGTACAGCAGTTTTTTCGTGGTAGAGGATCATACCTCTGTTTTTCAATAAACTCGTTATTGTTGTTTGTCCTGCTCGTAGCTTATGCTAAATGACTTGAATACTCCAATCCGTAGCCCATATGCACAAGTAATGTGCATAAAGTGAATAATTGAACGCTGCAGGCAATATATGTGACAGCTCAGCCATAACACAATTAAAAAAAGTAGGCCATGGACGCTACGTTGGGCAACACCTTGATTCACTTTATGCTTCTGCTTTGGTCATCGGCAAGTTTCAATAAAAATGTTCCTGTTTTTCAATAATTCTGAGATCCACCTCAGTGTTCGTTCAACTATGCCCAGCTGAATTAACCCATGCAGGAAGTCTATGTGGCTAGTTGCGTGAAATTCCCTATTTATGCCTCGAAACACTGCAGTGGTGATTGTCCCACAATGTATAAGACGATCTAAAACGCATCTATCCTACACCAGCGCCTTCGGACGCCACCCATATTTTCGGTGAGCACGGTGGTGCATTGTGTCCATCACTGAAACCTAGCGTCAGTCATCTTTTCAATAAGCTTACACAACCAGCTATTCATACTGGCAAGCTGGAAGGAACATATGCATTATAAAAGTCTACGAAAGCAGTACGCCTTCGATAGTTTATTAAGGCTACATAATCGCCATATTCTCTTATTTCTTATCTTATCTTTCTGCGCCTGCGTTGTTAGTCATCTTCTCTTCATCTTCGTCGCCGTTCAGTCATGGCTCATTTAAGTGTGCGGAACACTATATCCTCCCAGCCTTCTGTCTGTATCCCTCGTGGGATGGTATAGAATATATTTCATATTCAAGCCTCTTCCGTCTTCCCTCTCAAACCTTCGTAGTACGCTGTGTTCAGTATACCTTGTTGTTTTGCAGTTTTAAGCACAGTGTAGGGACCGACGATAAGAGACTTTGCATCAGGAACTTGTGTCCAGGCGTTATATACCGTATCTTTGACATGTGTCGTTACTCAAAGTTTTTTTTCATAGTCGTGCGGTACATCTCTGCTGATCTGCTGACAATGGTGTCCCTCGAAGTGGCACTTTGCCAACGATGTACTGTTGTTTATCAGGAGCAAGCCATGCGCTTGTTCCAAAAGCCACAAAATGTGGACTGCCTCCTATTACGGCTGTGTAAGAGCGATTTTTATGCGCGACAGCAGCCTCGAGTAAGCACTTCCAACTTCCCCAGTAGGTAGTTCCCCACATGACATTGTTCGCATTGAAATCTCTGCAAAATATCGCACCTTTAATTTACTTCTGAAAAAGGCCCGTCAGCGTAGAAAGAGAAATATTTGAGGAAGGTTGTAGATTAACACTGACTTCAGTTAATTAGGCGCTCGTTCATAGGTTGAAGCAGAGCCATACATACACTTCGGGATAGCTTGGCTATTCTTTCATCCTACCGCTTTCCACGCCTCTTCCAGGTGCCACCTACTTTGCTTGACGTACACTCGCGGTCTTTGCCGACCGCGGCAGCGTAGCGCGGAGCGGCCGGGACGAGGGGCCCTATTTACGACAGATGCGTAGTTTGCATCCCTGAGAGTACCATTGAGATGTTCAGAAAGTATGAAAATATAACGTTGACTAGCAAAAAATCACTACTACCGTCACGTGACCCATGTAACGTTCTGGCGAAGTACTTGAATTCCATCCGCAGGAATCTTCCACCTAAGACAGCCGTCAGAAAAAAAGCGCTACAGAAAAAGTCCGCAGCACCACGGAAAGGCTGATGTTAGAGGTCCTGATGTACGTTTTACAGGAGAATGTTTGTTGCAAACAGTACAAGTATGTTCAGCAAACCAGTGTAGCACCGTAATATGTCATTGTGCATCGCCACCAAAAGGTCTCACGGTGGCACTTCTGTCCAATGTGCCAGGGTCCTGCTCGGGCTCGGAACAAACGACAACATAGACGCTAAAACAAAAGAGCCAGCGACCAAGCCACATATAACTCCTTTTCATCACCAGCTTTTAAGCAGGTAAAACTGAAGAAAATAAATTGCATTCATAAGTTTTACAATAGGTGGTTTTGAATCGTGAAAACAAAACACGGACGATACGCCAGAAACCCAGCCTCGCATTTTCGGCACTGCCGTGTGTGATCTGATTTTTTTTTAAAAGGAGGCGAACTCAAATAAACACGGTAAAATTTTGCGAGGCTTTGGATGATGTTGCACAAAAGAGCAAAATATTGAATGAAACAAGGAACACGTAAAACCTGTGTTCTACACAGCAGCATTCAATACAAACTGATTCAACAGCTTACAAATATAATGCATAACTGCCCTTTATTTAACTCTTTCTACAAGATAAATGCAGGTGTAATTGCCACCTCTTGACCGCAAGTTTTCAAAGTTTACTACCAAATACTTTCAAATTGTGGACTTAGCTTAAAAATCTGCAAATTTAAGGACTCAAGTTTGTGGCATACTGAAATATAGTGATTATTTTTTTACTTTATGTGGCACAGATTTTAAAGTGTTTTGATCTATCAACAGGCGACCAAATCAGTATATCACCTCTAAATGAAGAAACAAAATTATCTAGGGAGCGCGTAATATCTATAGGATTTCTTTAAATGAAATGGTATGAGTGATATCAACGGCATAAAAGAAAATGGGTAAATTACGTCTCCTGACTAAATACATTTTCAAAGCTGCATAGGGCAAATATCTGACCTTTTTTGAACACATTTTCCTCAGCTTCTTTAGCTGCATTGCTCCCTGATTGACCCGCTTGTGATTCTTGTCCAGATGCATGGCAAAGTTTTCCTCTACCAATAATCGCCAAGGCAAACACTACTATATTGAGCGTACCAATCATAGTTTTGCTTTTAGGCAACCGACGTTGTATTCTGAAGTCGAATGGTAGCGATATATATACTCCTCCGCAGTTGACTCAACATGTTTCTTTGGGTGAGCGGGAGGCGGGTCGTATGACGTTCCTTAGGCACCTCATTCGTCTGGCGGTTGGCAGCTGCTCACTTACGTGAACTAACATTTATTGCTGGATCAAAACAAAAGAAGAGGGATCAAACACACAATAGGGATTTACATAGAACTTGAAAAAAAAGTAAGAATCACTCAGAGTGACAATAACAACAACAAAAAAAGCATGCTAGAAGTAGTTAAGTGATCTAAGTGCTTTTAACAAATATAAAATGCTCTAAGCATTCTCGCTTATGAAATGCTCATGCTGTCAAATAAGCGGAAGAGTCAGTGACTGTGCAGTGAGATGTTCAATCCAGCAACAAAAAAACTAGCAGCATGAAAAGAAAAAAGAGCGTAGAAACCAAAACACAAAAAAAATTGGCCACGCATCGGCGTGCTTCGCTGCAAATGGTCTTGTGCCGGCCGTACTACTATGTTTTGCCTTGCCTGTGACAGCACCTACTCCATGTTGAATCGGCCGCAGCTGGCTGGCATTGATAAAATAGAGGAGGCGCTGTGTGAAATATGGAACCCAGGGCCACTGCCAGCGGCAGCCCCATATCGTCGGCAGAAAGCTTTTTCGTGGCGTCGCAGTTCGTAGAGCGTCGCATTTTCGGCGCAGCCTAACAAAGACTAGGGTCTTTAGAATTACGTGTATATGTATTTTCTAATGAAGGAACACATGACCTGATACTTATGTATTGATGTTGCGTCTCAGATTGTGTAATATTTGCTTTTTAATCGAAAATGTTCACAAGTATGAATGCGAACACCAGTTCAAGATGGCTGGGCGTTCAGCAAGTAGTTAAACTTTGGCCGACTGGCTGAGTGGCTGAATCGGGTGACAGACAGACAGACGAACAGGCAGACCAAAATTTCTGAGTTTAAGTATCCCAAGAAAGACTATCGTCTTTAAAAGAAGGTCCAATGACGTACGCTCCTCTTTGTTGCTTCCATTTTGTCGTGCGTTCAGCTATCCACGCTCATTATAGGGAAACGTACTGAACTATTCCAGATTGCGGACATACATTATTTCCTCTTTGAGTAAACGCATAAGAGGGAGAAGTTTGTGAAAAAAACTATTCATGATAATGACCCCTATGTTTTGTACCCACTGCATCACGAAATACACTTCCAATTATCGGCAATATTCCCTGCCCTGCGCAAACTTACTTCAGTTTCTGCCTGCTAATTTCCTACAATCTGTCGCTCCATGGAAAGGGACGGTGAATAGGTTTCAGATTTCCATATAAGTTCCTGGTTAAGAAAGACCGACGGTATTGTCGACGATGTTGTAATTTTTTCCACGGTTCCTGGTACAGAAGTTTAGAATACGCGGAAAAAATGTAGGACACTTTGTGAATTCCGAAGTGTATTCGGCGAAAGCATCTCCCATTGAGACGGGGTCAGTCACAATGGTAAGCGATGCGCGAGTCTCCCTTTCTGCATGAGTGGGTGGATTGTGGTGGGGTTACAGGGGAGACGCGTGTGCGTGGTAGCTATCCGACTAACTCGACTGCTGCAACGTGATGCTGAGCCATCCCGTGATCTCTGAGAGAGTGTGGTTGGCAGAGGCCACTGCTGGCACCGTTGCAGGGCAATGATGGAACGACGGACTCATCGTTCCATCATTGCCCTGAGCCATTATCATGAGCCATTATCATGAGCCATTATCATGAGCCATCATTGCCCTGAGCCATATCATGAGCCATCATCATGAGCCATTCAAGGCTTTCGCCTCAAAAGTCTGTCTCACTCCGCCCACGTGAGCGCGCCGAAAGTTCGGGTGTGAAGCCTACGGCATCTACGGTTGCTTTCGCGGATCCGTCCTGCTCTCTGAAAGAAGGTCCCGCCGATTACTGATCCGAAATGCCAGAGGGCAGTCAATTGGACGAGGGCTCAAGTAAGCATAATGAAAGTGAAAGTTCTGCAGTTTGATTATGATATCAGGAATAAGGACAAACAGCTGAGCGGCACGGGACCAGCATCTCTCGCATCTTCAACCATGACCGCCGTCACTAACTCGTGACGTGCCGCTGACAAAGCTAATCTAGGAAGCCATGCTTCAGCAGTGCTGATGTTGCAGATGACGCGGAATACCGAGGAAGACGTCACCGCATTCGCTCAGCTTCTCAAGAAGCCCGGCGGCCACAGCCTCTGTTTTTTGACCACGAGTACTATTTGTGTTCGCTTTTGAGAACTCTCACAGTACGTTTCGGATTGAACACAGATTAAACTCTTCCTACACGCTCCAAAGTCTTCCTTTTTTGAAGTGCGTCACGTACCCTTTTACCTTTTGCCATCCTCAGCTACGTTTTCTATCCCTTGAAATTTATTCCATCCCTCTAAGTGAGCCTACATTGTCTGTTCTTCCCATCACGTGGCCTGTCGAGAACTGGTAGCATGCTGCATCAAAACCGCGATGGGCTTACTGAGATCTAGTGGGGGACACTGGATTACGATAAACTTTGATAGGTGCTTTACCTTTCACCCAATGAAGAGTACACGGAAGAGAGATAATTTTTACTCGTGAAAGGAAGAGATATTCGGAAGGTTGAGCTCTTGCATCCTCTCCCGTTGACGTGCTCCCGCCCTCACCGATATACCAACTTGTGCATAGCACAATATAAGTACTCTAAGCATAGTTCAACCACAGTACGGTAGTGATAATTTAATAAATAATAACAGTGACTAGAAATACTAGTACTGTATTCTGGCATCCGATTAGAATATCTCATACGCTTGCCACTGCATTTTAAGCACACTGTCATTCCTTCGCCTAGTCTTCATCTTTCAAATGTATGAATTAAAATGACTGCCGCTTGAATTAGACACGCTGATGACTGAATTATATAACTTGGCTCGGCGCTTAGGGTCGCTGGCTCACGCCGTATTTGTCTTTGCTCTTGCATTAAATACACTGGCGAGAGGATTAAATGTTTGGAACATGCATGAAATCCTGGTGCTCGCCATTTTTACAGCGAAAGCTGTTATGAGATCACAACAAGAGTCGTTCCTGCGCCGTAGTTGTCCGCCGCCGCCGCCGGTGTCCGTAACCAATATCGCACGAAACAAGAAAAAAACTAAATAGATAAAAAACACCTTTGACATAATGGGAATCAAACCCGGGTCTTCTGCGTGGCAGCCCAGCACTCTACCACTGAGCTACGCCACTGATTGAAACAGCAGTGCAAATTGACCCTATGCAGGCTTCATGTCGGGTAAGGAATCGGGTTAACGTGTGTTGTAAAGCGATTTAGAACAGTAAAGTAAGAACCAGGCGTCACACAATGCGAATTGCTTAACGAGTGGGGCGTTCAATGCTCCAACCCATTACAGAAGCCTCAGGCAAAATTCTTCATCGTCGTCAGCCACAGCATCAACAAAGTGCGCATAATGCGTTACAAGAGTGTAGCGGGTACCGCGCTTTTCTGAAGAATGACGAATAATGGCATTGTAGACGCTTCCCCACTACACAAAAATTATGATGATTTATGGCGTAGTGGGTACCATGCAAGTGCGCTTGTAGTAGTTCCCTCAAGAGTGTTTTAAAAAGGCTCTAAAAAGGCCGCTCTCCCAGCTTTCGCCGTAGCTGTGCTGCGTGTTCCGCGCAGGTCTGGCGGTTTTTTTTATTGACGCTCGCATTAACTTACCTGGAACACGAATTAAAGTCAGCGGGAATTTCTGTACTTGGAAAAAAAGAAGTATATTATTAAAAGCCTTGTAAAATTTTGACTAGAATGGCTTAAACAACTTCTCTCACTATATATCTTCAGTACGATATACACAAAACCATATGAACCCATATATACGGCGAGGAAATGCGGTGAAATGGTTGTTTTTTACCAACTTTCTTTCGCGCGTCTCTGACCACAACGGATAGGAGCAAACGTGAATACTTCAAGAAATAAGTCACACGTGTTTCCGCCACTTTAGGTATTGGAAATTGGAAATTCTATACTGCTGTTACAAAATGCACGACATTGGCAAAAAAGTTAATCGAAGAACAGAAGTACAACAATTACGGAAGTGCTTTAGCGGTAAGGCTTAGTGACAGCTGATTATTCAGAGCCTAATACAGGGCGCCGATTTACAATGGAAGGAGTAAAAATCAACTGCTACTAAAAATATCTTCATAAGTGGTGAGTCAGTGTATTGGCTTAGACTTTCAAATACAAATTCCGCAGACCCCACGTATCATGGGAATCGATTTCATGCGAAGCATGCGGAGGGAAGGTGACTGTGGTGTGGTGTAATTTTTTTCTTGAGCTAAACTATACGAAACGACGCTAAACATACGTGGAAATGTTACATGCACAGACATGTATGTAGAACAGTCGCATATGTTTTATATCCCCAGTTGTTTACAATTGTGTAACAATGCTAAGATCACCATGGGTATTACCAACACCTGAAACGGTAAGCTGGAATGTAGCGCTTGTGCTTGCGAGGATTGTAGGCCTGGATAGTGCTACGTGGACCAACTTCAGTGGGGGCGCTTAAGTAGAATTGACGCTAACGCTACGTGAAGCCTGTACCATTGGAGTACATATGTAACGTTTATAAAATTAGATCGGCAGCGCTGCTACAACAATTGACGTTTCACCAACATTACGCGTGCACAGCGTATTTTTCCAAATGAGTTCCGAGACC
The DNA here is from genome assembly GCA_030522465.1 of Rhipicephalus appendiculatus. Taxonomy (NCBI): domain Eukaryota; kingdom Metazoa; phylum Arthropoda; class Arachnida; order Ixodida; family Ixodidae; genus Rhipicephalus; species Rhipicephalus appendiculatus. Next base: position 38,985 of record JALIZH010018716.1, on the reverse strand, counting down.
TGGTATGGCTCTTTGGTAGAACATCTAATTGCTACGCAGAATGCTTGGCTTCGATTCTTGCTCGGACCATAACCTTTATTCTCTCAATTCGTCGGGTAAACGCTGCCGATGTTGGTTTTTCTTAACGCTCTCGCATTTAAATTATCAATGTCTGTTCTCACCGTTCCTCGGCAGATAAAAAAATTAAACAACCATGGCGCATACCCGCACACCACGGCCCGTGGTATACGGGTATGTGTCTGGAGGACGTGTCTGGAGGTAAAGCTTTCACGTCGTACGCGATGGATCATGTTATGCCCAGACAGTCATAATTGTCAAACCCTCTTACTCTCCCATATAATTTTGGTCTGCTTCAATAAGGAGCTAATCACGAGAGCAACCAGACGTAGGCGGCTAGCTAGATAGATAGATAGATAGATAGATAGATAGATAGATAGATAGATAGATAGATAGATAGATAGATAGATAGATAGATAGATAGATAGATAGATAGATAGATAGATAGAAACGCTCAAATTGTCTGCAGTACGCAAAGAAATACTTCGCATTTAATAATTTAGTGAACGCCCATAAACTGTAGAACACAGCACTGCTTGCAGGTCATTAAAATAAAGTTTGATGCCTGACTAAATGCCTGTGCAGATCTCCCTCGAACACCCGCCACGGCCGTCTAGTGTTAAGGTACTCGACTGCTGACCCGCAGGTCACGGGATAGAATCCCGACCGCGGAGGCCGTTTTTTCAATGCAGGAAGAAATGATCTACGTCCGCGTGCTTAGATTTAGGTGCACGTTAACCCATTAAGGACCACGAAAGAACTACTGGTCCGATTTTATTGACATTTTGCTGATTTGATGAACCACAACAGATAACCACACGTGCAAATTTTCATAGAGTTACGTGTGTTTGTTCAGGAGTTATGATACTGTACTATAAAAAGTACGTTGGGCCTTCGAGATAGCAATCGGCAAGGTGACTTGATGCAAGAATGTCGAGTACCCTTGGCCCTTGCCAAACGAATAACAAAGTTATCTTGGCCCATGCAACTTATTCAAGGACTAGTGCTTCATGAAAAGCGTAACGTCAGGCTTTTGGCGACATCATTTTGGTGTATTGTGGCAGAATTCAACTGTTTTGCCAGCTTCTTGTGAAAATGTCCGTATGGATAGAGGGTAATAGCAAGCACAGTGGCATCTGGAGATCTTTGATACTTCTCTTGGGTACAAGAAGGCGCAGTCAGTGTTTTTCTGTTATGCGACTAAAGGACAATAGTCAACGCGTAGAGGGTCTGCTAAAACCTATAATGTGGTAGCAGACCCTTTATGCGTCCTCTGCGGCTATTTCAATCATCTGGGTAAATAGGGGCTGGTGCCACTTTTTCTCAGGCATGAAAATTCTCTAGTCATTCGCAGCTTGATCGTAGAGCTGAAACCCCCTCATGGCATTGTTACTGCGGATGAAGAAGGAGGACAGTGGCACCATGTTTTTTTTTTCTTTTCAGTGAATGGCCACCACGATACAGAGCATAGTGACTCAATTGTGTAGTCTTTCGTCAGCATAGCAATTATGCTGTTGTCGTTGCCATTTTCGAAACAAAGCTCCTTTCCTGCGTCAAAACAGAAGTTATCTCACCCACGTTCCTTTCGTTCCATGTTTTTTTATCGTTAGCAGAGAGCATCCATTCGTACCGTCGTCATTGCCCTCCTCCTCCTAAGTTCCCATGTTGGGGTCAGAATCGCCTATTAAAACATTAAGAGGCTCTCGTGTATTCACAGCGACATCTTTCGCAGCCTCATGAGTCTGAGGTAACCGAAAAAAGGGCATTCAAACAGAAGAAGCCTGTTGAATCTATGATGCAACGCACAACAACAGTTACATCTATGCTCCCACGAAGTCCCAGTGTACTAAATAAAGTACAGCAACATTTGATTACTCCTCACAGCAAAACTATGTACTGTATAGGCTTCTCGCGCTTTGCAGGGATCGAATTGCTCTTCCTGAAGCAGAAGCAGTCCGTTTTTTCAACATATAAAATGTAAAACTTCTAGTTTAGAAACAGTAGTACTGGCCACGTGCGTTTAACAGGCTCTCATTTTCCTAAAGTTTGACGACTCATAAAACAGAAAAAACAAAACCGATTCAGTATTCCAAATTAGGATTTTCTTGCTCAAACCTTTGGCATCAGAAATTGTAATGAGCAAGATCACAATATTCTGTTTTGTATTTTCTATGGCCGAAAAAGGAAGTGTACTTTTAGATGCGAAGCATCTTATGCTCGAGGGGCTTTGTCCGTCCCTCCCCCGTCCCGCGTCCCGCGTCCCCGTCCCCCCCGTCCCGCGTCCCGCGTCCGGCCATTTTCATGAAGTAGGGAAGCACCCATTATGCGAACCAGAACACTGTAGTAATATGAAGGCCGTCAACCACTACTACAGTCGTCAGAGTCATGGCCGAGCACATAGAGGCTGCTTAGCAATGGCTAGGCAGCTGGTGTCTGTCGCCCAGGTTGACTCCATTCCTTGATCTTGCTTGCATGTGTTTGGAGGGAGCTTAGTCCGTCCTTCTTTCCCGCGTCCCGCAACACCACAGCGCATGCGCGTCCCCCTCCCCCTTTCTCTCCTACGCTCACCCCCTTTCTCACCTCTAGGAATCCTCTACTTTACGGAGCGGCCCTCGCATCCCACACCCCCCCACAGCGCATCCCCTCCCCTATCCTCTCCTACGCCCACTCCCTTTCTCTACTCTAGGAATCATCTACTCTACGGAGCGGCACCGTCGTCCCACATCCCCATAGCGCATGCGCGTCCTCCCTCTCTCCTCTAGGAATCCTCTACTCTACGGAGCGGCTCCCGCGTCCCACACCCCCACAGCGCATGCACGTCCCCTCCCCCCTCTCTCTCCTCTCCTATGGTCCTCTCCTCCAGGAATCCTCTACGGAGCGGCGCGCACGACACGTGGTGTGACAGCTGCATACTCCGCTGGGGGCGCCACGGTAGTTCCGCAGTATGAAAATGACGGAGCGCGCGCGCCTCATTCTCTCTCCTGTGCAGCGCCGCGATGAGCGCCCGGACCGCTGCCCTGAAATGAGAGCGGCGACGTTCCTCCCGTTCAAGCTAATCTCCCCGCTGCTTGGCATCCACACATGGTTCCCTATAGCGGGAGATGGAAAATTTTTTAAAGTACAGTGGGCCCTAGTGGGTTAAAGAACCCGAGGTGGTCGAAGTGTCTGGAGCCTTTCATTATGGCGTCTCTCATAATCAAATGATCGTTTTTGGACTTTAAAGCCCCCACAACAATTATTATTTTTATCTGCCTCGAACAGTTAAGGCTGCAGGTATCTGAGAAGCTGGTTAAAGATCATGAAGACGTCAGGAATGTGTATACGCGTTAATGACGGAAGGCTGCTTCGAAGAAATGGGGGAATAGCTTCAGACATCAAGGAACCTTAACAAAGGGATCATTGACTCCTTCATAAACATTTTAGGAAAACAATAGGAATCGCGTCATTCTTATTGAGGCGATAGGAGTTTGAACGTATGCTGCATGAACGTCAGGCGGATTTCTCATAACTGAAGGGTCAGGAAGGTACACAGCATCCGCCAGATTTTTTGTCCTGCCCAATCTTTATATATTTGATTCTTTATTCAATGAGTACCCCGCTTAGCGCGAAGGCGTTGCAGCAGTGGTGTCACAGTGCCAAGAAAAACACATCTTCATTGCTACACCACATATGTTCACTTCATAAGCGGCCCCATTGCTGGTGGAACGAACAAAAACGATTTAGCAAAAAAAATTAGATCAGGTGCGATATTCTAAAATCTTAAAAGTACGATCATTGCGCGAAGAGATATAATGAGAACTGTGAAGGTACATTTCTTTTCGAAGGCCGGTTTTACCATGAAATATTTGATATAGGAGCTTTAACTTCAGTTGCCTTAGACGCGATTGTAGTAATTCCCATCCTAGCTCATTTTTCATATTCGTGAAACTGTCATTTCTTTCTTTCAACTGCCCATATATAATTGCTAACATAGCAATCTGCTTAAATTGCGCAGTTTTAGCACAAACTGCCATTCGTATGTGATGTCGCTGAAGAGATACTCTCCAGCTATAGGTCATTCAATAAGCTTTGCTTGTATCAGGCACTCCACGCGGCAGTCCATTAATCTACCACCAAGCCACGCAGGTTTATAAAACTTCTTCGCAAAAAGACCGTATATAGATGTCATGTTGGGTGAAGAGTAACGTGAATAGATGTCACATCGCGCGGCAGAAAAGTGAAACAACACTACGCGACAGAAAATATGAATTGCCTGATGAGTGGGTCTTTCAACCAATAAAAACGGCTTAGCCCTCGCGTTCCGCAGGACCAAATTAAAGTGTTTTCCTTGCCATTCAATTCAACACTAGTTATTCATTAGGCACAGCATCAGCAAAGTGTTGCGCTACGTAGATGCCTTACAGATGTATATGGGCAACTTGGTACACCGCAATATGGTTCAGTACGACATAGTGGGCTTTTCCCTACTTCAAAAAAATGATGATAATTCATGGCAGAGTGGGTATCTTGCAATTTTACTTGGGTTGACGACTCAAGAGAGGTTACAAATTGCTCTATAAATGCCGCACTTCCTGATTTTGCTGTGAATGGCTGCGTGCTCAGTCATGGTCTGGCGTTTTCCTTACGCGTGGTTTCAATCGACATCCTTCCCGTTGGCTTATGTTACCACCGCAAAAATTCGCCACATCGCACGTACTTTCGGAATCGATATTGCGCGAAGCATGCGTGGGGAAGGTGACTGCGTTGTACTTTTTGTAGCGTAAGTGACACCGGCCGAGGTTGAGCAGTTTCGCATGCCTTCACGAGAGCCGTGCTGCGCATGCCGGAGCTGCAGTGACGTCACACGGAGCACAGCTGGCGCGCCGGAGAAGGCCTTGAAGCTCCAGGAGTGACGTGTCACTAGTGGGCTGGCGCTTGACTCGCGTGAGCTCGCTCGCTAGTCCGTCCATCCGTCCGTCCATCTATGCGTCCGTCCATGCATCTGTCCGTCCGTCTGTCTGTCTGTCCGCCCGTCCATCTGTCCTTGCGTCGTCCGTCCGCCCCTCAGCCCGTTTGTCTGTCTGTCTGTCTGTCTGTCTGTCTCTCTGTCTGTCTATGTGTCAATCCATCTGTCTGTCCGTCCATGTGCCCGCCCTTCCGTCCATCTGCCCGTCCGTCAGTCCATCCGTCTGCCTGTGCGTCCGTCCCTAGCTCACGGTACGTATATCCTGGCATAGCCGAGCTGAGCCACTGCTAATTTTTTTTTATTGAGCCAAAAGTTAAGCAATTATTCTGATAAAAAGAGTCATAGTTTCGCCACTAGCTCGAAGCAATGAATGCGGTAGCCAGAAATTAGAATGTCACACGAAGGACGACAAGCAGCTCGATACTTGCAGCGAGCCGCTGCCGCACAAAGAAGGACGCTCGAAAAGAACGCATAGGTATACACAGGACAAGTGTGAACTAACAACTGTCATAGTCGTTACGTGTTTCTATTTGAGCAACGCGCTGCGAGTGTCCACATTGCAGTAGCCGACGCTGATGTTTTTGTTGTTGTTGCCTCTGACGTAAATCCTACCCACTCAGAGGGATTGGCCAAGAATTGATTATATGATACTGTTAGACTGTTCGACGCTGTTTGGTATTTATTTTTCTTTTAAACTGCGGCACGTGGAATAAGCCCTCTGCGTCTCCTGCCACGTGGTGGCGTCTGACGCCAAGTGTGCCCGGTGTTCTTTTTTTTTCCTTCTACATCATGAGGGGTACAGAAGGGGGCCACTTTTTTGTGCGCGTCTCAAGGGCAGTTTTCAATTTGAGAGGAACTGTAAAAGTGTTGCCTGATAGAAAACACGCTGAAGCTGTTCTGAGATCTGCGTACCGCGAGCGGCAAATGGTGCATATGAATAGCTCGCCGTTATATCGCCGGCACAAGCATGGCGCGGGCCTGTGTTTGGTAGCGCAGCAGGCTGCGGAGTGATGGGTCGCTGGTTCTAATCCCCGATCAGGTGCTATAGAATTTTTTTGTGGTGGTTTATTTTTCTTTGTGCCTTTTTTATATATATAAATGCATATAAATATCCGGGACTTGAAGGCAACGGCAAAAATCAGCCGAGAGTGTCCATATAATTGCTATCGCAATAATATTGTAACGGAGGCGACATGACGGTTTAATAAAAGACAACAGTTACTCGGCAGCCAAGCAAAATCCCTCGCCCCCCGAGCTTCACACACAGTCGTCTTCATCATCTTCATAGAGCACCGCGGTCCATGACGCACCGTAACATAATTCTCCCGCGGCGGAAGCGTCGTCACGGCGCATGGTGTGGCGGCGACGAACTAGCAGGGCAATACAGTTTCAGTCTGGAAACATGCACAACGTCCGTCTAGAGTGAGGAGGTCGAATAGGTAGTGTCCAGGGGTGTGATCTCATAATTCACGTCACTGAGTGATCGTAACGCGTTGTAGGGGCCATTGTAGCGGGGTAGAAGCTTCTCTGATAAACCAACCTGGCGGTAAGATGTCCAAAGAAGGACCAGAGATCCCGGCGGGAAGTGCGGGTGGCGACTGTCATAACGGTCTTTTTGGTGTTCTTGCGACATGTATCGTCGGTCATGGGCAAGCTGACGAGCTGCATGGGCTCGAGCAACGATATCGCTGACGTACGTAGTAGACAAAGGGGCAGCCGGAGGAAGGAGCGTGTCAAATGGTAACGCTGGATCTCGGCTAAATACCAAATAAAACGGCGAATAGCAAGCGTTGTCGTGCCGTGAAGATTCGTACGCAAAGGTGACAAAGGTAAGTGCTTTGTGCCAGTCACGGTGATCTTGCGAAACGTACATTGAGATCATCTGGGTCAGCGTTCGGTTAAGACGCTCGGTCAATCCATTTGTCTGTGGATGATAAGTGGTGGCAAGCTTGTGCTCAGTGGAGCGGGCACGGAGGCTGTCATACACAACACGTGACAGGAAGTACCTCCCTCGATCGGTACGAAGCAGCCGCGGGGCGCCATGATGGCAAATGACTTCATATAAAAGAAAGACTGCTACGTCAGTCGATCCATTCGTTGGCAGTGCCCGAGTGATGGCGAAGCGTGTGGCGTAATCTGTGGCAACTGCAACCCATTTATTTCCCGAGGTGGACGAAGGAGTTTGACGACGTCCGAAATGGCATTTTTCGGAATTCACCTGTAGAGCGGCTTTTCGGAAAACATCCAGAATGGCCGACACACGTGTCAAAGTCTGTCAAAGGTAGGTGAATAGACGATCGCATCGTCCAAGTAACATAAGTAGACAGACGACTTATATCCTCGGAGAAGGGAGTCCATCATGCGTTCGAATGTTGTCGGGGCATTGCATAGTCCGAACGGCATGACCTTGAACTGGTAGAGACCATCGGGCGGAATGAAAGCGGTTTTTTCGCGGTCGATAGGGTCGACGGAAATCTGCCAATAGCCGGACCGAAGGTCGATCGATCAAAAGTAATGGGCACCATGTAGGCAATCGAGGGCGCATCGATTCGAGGCAAAGGGTAGACATCTTTATGAGTTACTTTGTTTAAATTGCGATAGTCCACACAAAACCGCCAGCTGCCGTCCTTCTTTTTGACTAGCACAGCCGCGGAGGCCCAAGGGCTAGATGATGGCTCTATGACGTCTTTAGTAAGCATTTTGTCGACTTCACTCTGAATTACTTGACGTTCCTGTTTAGATACGCGATATCGACGCCAGCGTATAGGACTGGCGTCGCCAGTGTCGATGCGGTGAGTCACGACAGATGTTTGGCCCAGAGGACGGTCGTCAAAGTCGAAAATGTCACGATAGGATGCTAGCAGACGACGCAAGCCGGTAGCTTGCGCTGGGGTGAGATCGGGAGCGATCATCTTGCTAAGATCATCGAGAGGCAGAGTGTAACTAGCATCAGGACATGGAGACGTAGCATCGGTGTCCAAATCAGCAACCTTGCAGCTGTCAATCGGAGAGATGGTGGCCAAAGACATGTCTTGCGGAATCACTTGAGTCAATAGACTCACGTTGAGTAGGGGAATGGCCACTGTATTATCAGCGACGGAAACAGTGTGAGCAAGTGCAAACGTTTTGGGCCATCTGTGCGTCAGCAATAGGGAGTGGCGAGATAGTGACTGTTGTGTCGTGTGACCCCTGGCATCGCGTAAACACACCAGCGGGGCAAAGCTATTCAAGCATGTCACTAGATGGCGCTGGGCTTCGGCTGCAACTGTGTGATTACCCAACCAACCTGGAGCTGACTTGGCGGTCATGTGACACGTGCCTTGTCAGCCAATGACCTTCCTTTCCTCTCCTCTTTATAACCACGTGTAATAAACACGGGAGAGTCAGTCAGAGGCAGTCCGCCAGAGTCAGTCAGACTCGGTCAGTCACTCTCCCGTCAGTCTCGCCTCAAGCCGTCTCCCGTGTCGTCCTCCCTCCGTCGGCCCCGAGGTGTACGCCGGCCCCTACCAACGCAGGGCGAAGAGCGGTACTCAACATATGGCGACGAGGATTTGAACTCACGCGCTACCACGGGCTACGAGAAATTGAACCCCCTGCGCAACCACGGGCCACGAGGATTTGAACCCCTCCACTAAACGGGCCACAAAGAATTGAACCCTGCGCTACCCCGGGCCACGAGGAATTGAACCCCTGCGCTACGACGGGCCACGAGCATTGGAACCCGCTGCGCTACGACCTGCGACGCCAGGTCGAGCACCACGCACATGGCATGTACTAGAGAGCCACACTTCTACTGCGCGTCGGCGCTGCGGCCCCCCTTCTACAACGGCGTCGGCCTGACTTTCCTTTGTTCTCCTCCGGCACCACCTCCTACGTAAGCCTACTGCGCATTTACGGCGTCGGCCTCACGCGCCGGCTTTCCGGGTGCACCTGCAGACGGCCGACGGAAGCGGCTGGGAGGACGAACAACGAGGGTCGGGAGCGGTATCGACGACTGACGGCGCGACAACGGAGACGACACATTGCTGCTCTTCATCGACGGCATTTTCGCCGCGACAACGAATGTGCTCGCCGAACGGCACCTATTCACGAGCCGCCAGCAACTACCCGGCGCAACCTTCCTCGAATTCGTGCAACGCTCAAGGAGAAAGCCCTCTCGAGCAAGTTTGGCTTCCTACGACGACAAGGTACGGGACCACGTATTCCACGGGGGTCGCCAACGCCAGCGCACATGTACGGGCCAAGCTACTATCGTACGGGGAAGCATTCACATGGGAAAAGACGCAGGAGGTTCGACGAGAGTTGGATGCGCTCAGCAAAGTCAACGCGGCGTGCGGGGAAAATGAACGGCTACTCGGCTCGGTCGGCGGTGGCATCCAGCGCGTCGCACATGGCATCGTGGAAGTTCAAAATGGCGGCTCGGCTATTTCACCGGCGCCGCATTCGACTCAAGATGGCGGCGGCTTCGCCCCGACGCGAGCGGCCGCCCAAGATGGCTACGCGGGCTTCCCCCCAACGCGGGTGGCCGCGCTCAAAATGGCTACTTCGTCACCCCCCCTCCCCCCGTCGCGTCCAAGGTGGCTACGCGGGCTTATCAGCTGGCCTCCAGGACGGCGTGCACGGCGGAAAAGAAAGCCAGGGTGCTTCAAGGCTTCAAGTTGGCCCCTGCTTTCGCTGCGGCAAATTGAGACCTTGGAGGCGTCAAGAAATTGCCAGCCAGAAGCAAATGGAGATATTGGCGGCTTCAAGAAATTGCCAGCCAGAAGCAAATTGGGACATGGCGGCTTCACGAAATTGCCAGCCAGAGACAAAATTGCCAGCAGAGGCGAATTGAGACATTGGCCTGCTTCAAGAAATCGCCAGCCAGAGACAAATTTCGCCAACTTGGCCCCCACTTTTCGCTGCGGGGCATAGCCTGCTACGCCCATCGACTCGCCTGCAGGTTTTCTTCAATCGTCGTATCCCAACTCAGGGCTGTTTCCAGACGGACGTGCAACACCAAGCGAAGCAGGCCCACGTCACATTCTACGTGGCTGTCTACGGGACTTCGCTGCCACAGGACAACGGCTGCATTCTACATTGCAATTCACCAACCAGGAGTTGCCTTCGCAGCCCAGTCCGTGAGCCCCGGCGGTCCAGTGTGACTCCGCACAAGCTGATGTTCAGCCCCAATCGCCTGCGACCCAGGGTCAACCATTGGGACTTCAGGAGGGGAAATCCTGGGTATTCCTCCTCACCTCTAGTAACTGTACCAAATTCCAACGTGGGGGGAGGGAAGAGATGAGACGGGTCTTCAAAGTCGGCTCCCGACAGCCGCAACACTCAAAGCGTTCCGAGGGGCCTGGATCACGTTGCCCACAGCGGACGCGTAAGCCCCCAGCCCAATTGAAGGACTATGTTGGACTGATATAGTCCGCGCAATCTGGGGCTGTACTGCTTTAGGGGCCGCCTCTTGGCCCGGTAGACGTAGTCCCCGGTTTGGATCGGGCACATCGCGTGAAGACGACAAAGTGACGTATGTAGCTTGTGGAGGCATGCGGACGAAATGGCGAGAGCAAAAAACGTGGAGGTACGTCAGCTGGAAACTCGGCAAGCTGCGGCAACTCAAGCTGAGGAGCTCCAGTGGCACAATCGATGAGCGCAGACCGACGTGACAGGAAATCCAAGCCAAGCATTAGGTCGTGAGGACACTTCTCAATGACGGCAAAATGAACTGATGTAGGATGACCGGCAATACAAACACGGGCCTTGCACATCCCTTGAACGACAGGAGTTCCTCCATCAGCGACTCGAAGTGTGCGGGAAGCGGCAGGCGTGAGCATTTTGTGGAGGCGGCGCCGAAGGTTTGCGCTCATTACAGAAATGTGCGCGCCGGTATCGATAAGCGCTGAAATAGTCACACCATCAACATAAACGTCTAAGAAACTTTGTCTCGTCGCAAACGTCAAAAGAGGATTTGTGGAGGAAGTCGACAATGCAGCGTCACCTTCGGGCGCTGAACTGTTTAGGTTTCCGGATAGGCAGCAGAAGGGTTCAATGGGGACGACGCTCGGCAAGTATGCGGCGACCGAGAAGACTGGTGACGTCCTGGAGGCGAACGCGATTGCTGACCGTGCGGCGACGGAGAGCAGCCGTTGAACATCCTGTTGAAGTTGGGCGAAGAATACTGCGTGGGAGGTGCGAATCGGGTGTTGTTTTGTCGGTGGTAGGGGTCAGACACGTCCGAGATGGCGAGGACCATCGCGTATGGCAGTAACAGGCAACATGGCTGATACAATGGCACTGAAAACAAATTGGTCTATTGTCGGCGGTTCTCGAAGTAGCAAGGTCGAGAGATTGGGCCGCAAACCGCTGCTCGTGAAAGGACGAGGGTGGACGCCATGGAGCTGCCTGCGGGCTGGTCACAGTGCACACAGAGTGAATACCTATGCTGCCGAGTTCCTGGCGGACGATGGCCTGAACCATGGGAGCAGTCATTGGGTCGTGTCACTTGCACCAGTGTGAGAGCAGGGGCCATGGATTCAAGTTGTCGGCGCACAATTCGGGTCGCCTGGTCTGATGAAACTGCAGCTGGCGGTTGTGTTCTTGCGCGGTCTTCTCACGATGACGTTGCAGCCGTATTAGGAAGCCGGCCAAACACGCTGTCAATGCGCCTACTATTCGCTGGCTCAAAGCGCCGGTACTCCTTTATAATGGCGTCCACTGTCGAACAATGTTTGCAGATTAGGAGGTTGAAGGCGTCGTCCGCGATCCCCCCTAAGAATTTATCCAACCTTGTCGGCCTGCGGCATCTCGGCATTGGATTTACGACACAATGCTAGCAAATCTGTATACGATACGTACGACTCTGTCGAAGTCTGAGCCCGAGACGCGAGCATTTTGTTCGCGGCCATCTTTCGTCCGATGGGTTCGCCAAACAAGTCCAACTCTCCTTGCACGTCGGCAAATCCCGAGTTCAGCTTCGTGGTTCTCATACCACACTTTGGAGGTTCCCTTGAGGTAGAACAACAGATAGGCCAGCATAAGAGGCAGGGCCCAGCGGTTGCGAGCACTCACGCGTTCGTACTCTGCCAGCCAATCCTGAACGTCCACTTCATTGGGATCGCCGGAACCGCTAAACGTTCCAGGATCCCGTGGGTGTTCGAGCACGACCGTTGTATTCGCAGGTGCAGATGCAGTCGCCGCATCTTCATTTGGAGAGAGACCAGGCGCAAATGGAGACGCCGTATCTTCCACCATTGTTTCAGAGAGACCCTTCAAGCGACAGCCGCTGCGAAGTTCCGTTTCGAGGCGTGTCGTACCCAGCAGCTCCACCAAATATAACGGAGGCGAGATGACGGTTTAATAAATGACAACAATGAATCGGCAGCCAAGCAAGATGGCTGAGCAGTCCTTCGCGCCCGCGCTTCACACAGAGTCGTCTTCATCGTCTTCGGAGAGCACCACGGTTGCTCATGTCCATGAAGCAACGTAACAATATGTACAAATGTACGTACAGACACATGTTGAACAGTTGCATATGTTTTATATAACCAGTTTTTAGAGTTGCGTAACGGTACCCACAGCAACATGTGTATTACCAACACCGGAAGCGGTCAGCTGACATGTAGCGCTTGTGCTCGCGAGGATGGTAGCTCTGGACACGACTACATAAATCAACTTCAGTAGATGGCGCTTAATTGCAATTGACGTTAACCCGATGTGACGTCTGTATCATATGAGTACATATGTAATGTTTATAAAATTGGATAGTCAGCACTGCAAACACAGTTGACAGTTTCACGAACATTAGGGTCTATTTGAAAAGCAGTTCCGAGACCTGGCGTGGCTCTGTGTTCGGATACTTGATTGCCACGCAGATTGCTGGGGTTCGATTCCTGCTAGTACCGTAACATTTATTCTTTGCATTCGTCTGGTCAACGCTGCAATTGTCGATTTTTTTAACGCTCTCGCATTTAAATTGCAATTTCTGTTCTCGCCCTTCCTGCGTAGATATAAACTGTCAATCACCTGTGGCCCATACCCGCAAACCTGTGGCACCTGCCCGCGCGTGGTATACGCGCATGTGCCACACGTGTCTGCCGGAAAAGGGTTGGACGACGCACGCGACGGGATTGTCACATTATCCATTTCATGACTAGCGAGTCATATTCGTCAAACATTCTTGCCCTCCCGTATTAATTTTGGTTTACCTTCAAGTTAAGGGGGGGGGGGGAATCACGAGAGTATCCAGGCCTAGGCGGCTAGATAGATAGATAGATAGACACGACAAAAGTGCTTGCAGTACGCAAAGAAATGCTTCGCATTTAACAACGCGTGAGCTGCTAGGACAACTTACTCTATTAGGTGGCACACGCGTAAATACTAGGTGAAGTAGTTATGAAACACCAAGCCATCTATGAAATGCAATTACTCTATGCAAATGTAAACAATTACGTGTAGGTAGTCTGAAGAATCGGCTAGTGTTATCGTGTGTTTATATAAAAGGATATCTTTGCCTCTTATGCTCTTAAGACAACTAGAAGGCGAACGCCCATACAGGATTGGAACAGCTGCGCCATTTGCGCCATTGTGCGCCAAACTTGTTTACCTGATCCTGCGCCGAACCGCGCCTGTTGCGCCAAGCACTTTTATCAGTGTCGTGATGCGCCGCAAGCAGCACATGAATTTAGCTGCAGGTGCGACAGCTATCAAGCTCCGTGCCCGAAAACGTGGCTGAATCGCCGTGTTTTCAGTTTCATCGAAACGTTGACAGTTTCGGCGTCACCAAGGATGTGCTAACTTGAGCAGAAACTGTGAACTTTGATTCTGAATTCGCGATCGCTGGCGCGCGCTATCTCGGCAGGCATCAGCGTGAATGACTCGTAAACCCTTCTACGTGCGCTCTCAACGCGAAGAGACTGTGCGAAAAGAGCGTCTCTCCCTGGCGCGGCAGTATTCTCTTACACCACCATTTTTTAGCGTTTGGCGATGTCTTATCCAAAAGAGTTAGCTGCCAGCCTTATTATTTCGCATAACAATTCAGTTTGTTGCTATCGCACTCACTGCTTCGCCCTTGCGGCGAAACTGTGATTTTTTATAAGTTGATGGCAGCACTCAGAAAAGCATGTCGGTAATGGTGCTCAAAAGAAGGAATGGCGTTGTCGGGTTCCCGAAACAGCCTAGGAAAGACAGGTGCACGAGACTGCTCATCGAGCGCACGCAAGTATTCGCGTTCATTTCGCCGCTGTGCCCCAATATACGGCGCTTATCGAGTGGTCAAATGTCGCTTCACAAGTGCCCTGAAATTCTCTCTGACTGCTCCAAACTTGCTCAAAAAGGCCCGTCGGGCTGCTCCAAGCCTGCTTCAAAACGTCTTTCTGAATGCTTCAAGCCTGCTACAAAAGGCACGTGTGTCTGCTCCCAGGACTGCTCCCAAATGCACGTACCCTGTTCCACCCCTGCCCATAGGGGCTTTTAAATAGGCACAAAACACACATTTTAATGATTGCACAAAAAATAATGACCTAACTTGCAATAACTACCCCGATGCACTAATTCTGCTCGCCTTCCATGCAAGTTCACTGCACAGAGGCGAGTGGATTCAGTGTCGTTTTTTATTTTATATTCACGCTATCGCATAAATAACGGTGTCAACACCAAGATGGCACTTTCTGATGGACGCTGGAAATATCACGTCGTAATCTGTCCGGATTTTTCTTGTGATTCATGGTATAATGCTTTCGCCTCCATTATTATTTCCCAACCGTTTCAATTGCCATATTAATACAGTTTAATAGGGGTCTATAAGTTCAATGTACATAAATGAAATGAAAAAGAACAGTCAACATTATGGCCAGAGCAGAATTGCAGCAATAAAACTGGATTTTTTAATAATTCTTCAATATACTGATGCAGAAATCGACCTGAACAACCAGACACAGCACCGACTTCCAACAGTAATTAGGGTGTATTGGAGCCGCGAACCATTGTTGCTGCCACAATCCAGACAGCAGTATAAAAGTACGCAGTTTACTTGAAAAAGAGTGCGTTATTGTACCCTCTGTTACGTCAGCACGGCATCCACACAATTGTCCAATTTATTTCATAACATTACAAGAAGTCCACAAAAGGCCACATCACCCATTTTCCCCGGCAATTTAACCCATTAGGGACCGGTTTCTTTTTTATGAGTCTTGAGAAAGAAGATGTGATTTTTTTTATCGAATCTACATCTGTATATATCACACTGAAAATTTCATCGTGAACGAGCTGTTAGTTTACCAAATATGGCCGCAGACCATATGGTCACGCTAGGACCTTACGCTACAGTAAAAATCACAAAGTGACGAATTCTGTTTCAGGCCTTCACACATCGCGAAAAAAACTAGGGATTTGGTGGGCACTCATAGTAAAATGACGTGAAGCACGCAATGCACATGCCGACGTCGTATTATTGCATTGTGTGGTCATCGTGCCGTTGCAGTTGTCTCTATCACACCTGCGCCTTTTGCCGTAAGGCACAGCTTCAATGAAGTGGACTGTTTGGTCATTCAAAATGTGAACCACAAGGCGCGCTGTCAACAAGCGTCGACGTTCTTCGACGGCCAGTTCCTTTTGGCTTGTTATCCCATTTTGTCAGGTGCCTTTGAGGGATTTGCGTCCGGAATTCAAGTTGAGTGACGTTAGATCATGTGCTGCGCGTAAGGACCGCACGTTCGTTGCTTATGGCTACGTCGCAAAGTGAATAACGCTCAGCGCCATTTCCTGCAACGAATTGAAATTCGATAGGCATCTACGTCCGCATTCATCTGGTCAGTGCCTCCTGTGAGGCAGCTATATTGGGTAACGGCATTAGGGCGAAGCATTTGGATCTTCTGTGCACTTGAAGATAACTCCGCGTAAGGGCTTATCTCCTATACCTAAGCAGATATTTAGTGATCCATCGCCTTGTTCTTCATACTCTGCTTCATATTCATCACAGCCGCATCCAACGATGCGACAGCCGTCAGTAGGCACAGTTTTAGCACCTGCTCTAAGCTGCCTACTTGTTAGGTTGTCTACGACTTAGGTGCACGGAACGCCAGGTGGTCGAAGTTTCCGAAGCTCTCCACTACGGCGTCCCTCATAATCATGTCGTGGTTATGGGACGCTAAATCCCAACAGTTAATATATAATATACTTAGGTTGTCTATGACAGTATCAGAATCCTTATTTGCGAAATCTTCGTCTGCTGGGTGGTAGCCTCCGATAACTCATTGCAGATAGCCGACACATCTTTATCGTCCTCTTCCAGTATTCTGGCTATATCAATTAAAGTAAACCTGGGCATACAATAAATTGGCACGCGAGTGTAGCGGAATCACCCTTCAAGGAGCGTAAAACGAAGGAACGAACTTAACCAAAATAGGGAGCCTAACGACCTAGCGCCACCATATGGTAACACGTAAAATGACGCGCTTGTTCTCGAGCAAGACTTTGGTTAATCTACTTCAAATTTTCACCGGAGCTTGCATACTGCACGTACTCTACAGGAATATGTGCACCACGCTATTGCAATGAATAATACTCCAAATAAATCTGTTCACCCGAAGGACGTTGCATGCCGACGCGCCGAAGTGTAGAACCACTATTTTGCGCCTGTTTTAGCAGCTCCCCATAAACAAAGAAAAGTTCTGCCACATGGTGTATGTAACGAGCAGCCTGAGCTATCACAAGGCGTATTGCCGTGATTTCGGCGGGGTTTTTTAAACCTGTATAAATTGAAAGGCTTCGTCGGGATTTGCGTGAGCATAAGGTCACGCTAGTACCTAATAGGTTAACTACCACGTAGTGGGTAGATGAATGCCGTAGAAAGTCGGGCGATACGATCTACAGATCGCGAAGTATAAGGATGTTCATACCTGACGACGCTCACGAGCTCAAAAAGCAACAACGACATTCTAATGATCAGCTATATATTGAATTTAATTTTTAAGCGCCGAAAAAATTGTTTATAGTGGCTTTCGGGTGCCTATATAGTCAAAAGCAATTTACAGTAGGGGTAGGAATAAAAACTTCATTCAGCACGTATTTTAATCGCATTTGGGGGTGGGACCTTCAGTCCAGGGCTCCACTTGCTTCTGAAAGCAGTGCACTGTCTGTCAACACATCAGCTCACAGACAATTCACTGCCTAGAAAAGCAATGAGGCAATGATCTCAAGGGTTACCTCTTGCTCTACAAACACATCTTGAGCTTTTCACACCGTAAGTGTAAAGGTGATCGATCAAACAACAATCACAAACTCTTGCACTTGTTATTCATCAGAGGTTTCTTTGCGTCAAAAGGCAATTGATAGCTGAAAGCCTTCAGGAATGTTAAGAGTGTGCACATCTCCCACTGAAACAAAAATAATACAGTTCCACGAAAAGAAGGGATGCCATTTCGTATGAGCACGAGCTAGAGTCATTACTATTAAATGTTCGTGAAGGCACCCGGTTACTGCGAATTGTTTTCCCAAACACACAGTCATCCGTGACAAGTGTAGCTGTTTAAGTACAGTCGTGAATTTTGACTCGAATGGAATACCATATGTCAAGAATACATTTTATTTAAGGGCTTTGATACTGCATGTCATCCTGATTTTGTTTTCTAACTAACTACGCAAGTATCAAATGTCCTGATTTAGTTTAATAGTTTTGCGGTAGATACATGCTGCACTCAGATTTTACAGCGGGTGCTATTATGAGATGACAACAGCCAATTTTGGTGTGGTGGTGTTACCGTTGGATATCCGCCTGATAACAATGTAAAAACAATGATCACACTTTTGCCGCAAAGGCGAAGCAATGAATGTGATAGAAACAAATTGTGAGGCGCAAGCCCGAAGTAGGGGCTTGCAGCCACCTCTTGGAGATCTGATCTCGCGTGACACTACTGAACGCCACTGTAAGGGAATACACTTGCTGCAGAGAGGGAAATGGTTTTCGTGCTTTCTGTCATCTCAACGCGAACGAATCTAGACTAGTATCGACTATTCCCGAGATCATAAAAAAGTACAGCGCACAGGTGCCGAAACGCCATCAGAGCTGGATGTTCGCAACGCCTCTGTAAAAATAGTAGAGTTGCAAGAGGTGGCATATGTTCCAAGTCTGGCTTCCCCGGCAGCCGGCAGAGAGTTACTATCGCATATTGGTATACGTTCTAACACCACCAGACAAAGGCAGTGCGCGATCACCGTCAAGGCTAGGGATATCTATTCTGCATCCCATATACCTAGAAACATGCACCCCCATTGAATTACGGCCCACGCAAATTGAGGGTCAGGGCCCTTTTTAGCACAGCGGCTACTATTAAGGACAACGTCGCCTTCGTTGACGCTGCGCAATACTCAGCTCCCAATCACTTTGTTTCAGTGGCTACGTCGCTAAGGGGGGAGCTACTGACATCGCTTACGCTTAAAAACACGGAAGCCGACAAAGCCGACAAAGCCGAGCAGGTGGCATTGTCCATCGCCGTGATCAACAGAACAGTGACACTATTTTCGCAGCCACTCGAGCATTGATGAAAGGGTTGGTGTGCAAGGAAGCCGCTCGCGTGCTCTTTGCTGCATTTTCGACAGGCAAAAAGCGCCTAATCTGGCTCCCCGGTCCCGTGGGCTACAATGCTCATGAAAACATTCCTAACGCCAACGAACTTGAACACTCGGAGGCGTGAGGTCTCACCTGTAGCGTCCAAAGTGGGAACTTGTA
This sequence comes from Rhipicephalus appendiculatus, assembly GCA_030522465.1. Classification (NCBI taxonomy): domain Eukaryota; kingdom Metazoa; phylum Arthropoda; class Arachnida; order Ixodida; family Ixodidae; genus Rhipicephalus; species Rhipicephalus appendiculatus. Next base: position 20,272 of record JALIZH010018716.1, on the reverse strand, counting down.
GGCCGAGGGAGGGCAGCGGCAAAGAGACGCTCTTCCCACTGTTGAAAAGGTCTGCAAGCACTATCTGCTGGGGTGTCGGAAGTTTCCGTTTCCTAACCCACACTTAAATAGACCACAGGCAATCACCCTGCGAATACTACAGACGCAGACGTATCCATCTCCGCCTATTCATTCAAAATATATAGAAGGCATAGACCCGGGCTGTTTGCGCTGTGGACATTCCAGGTGCACACTTCAGCATATGCTCTGGCAGTGTCATGACTTGCACGATGGCTCAGCGCGTCCCTCTGCGGTGGAAGACTGGCTCCGGCTCCTCAGCAGCTCCACCAAACAAGAGCAGCTGAGGGCTGTCCACAGAGCCCGCGAAGTCACCGAGAGTCTCAACCTCCCGGCTCCACCGTAGGTGCGACCCGCATATATACGGTACCCCCTGACGGGGGCACTGTTCTTCTTCTCAGGACCGAATAAAACTTATTTGTCTGTCTCAAATTGTAATTTGCTGACATGAGAAAGATCACTTGCCTCTTCATTGTCCCTTTAAAGTGTGTTGATATTGCGGGGCACAGAGCTTGAGTTGGTACACGTATGTCTAGTTGCAAGCCTGGTAATCCTACGATATGGACACTACTCATATCACAAAATACGTCTATCCAACTCGTACGACTTGGCTCAAACCATGAATATGGCCGAAGCAGTTAAGCAGCCCACTCACCTCAGCATGAAATCGATTGCCGAAATGCATGAAGTCTACAGGAATTTTTCTTCGAAGACCTTACTGTTGAGTCGGCTTATGTTCGCATATATGCTGTGTAAAGTGCGTGTCTTCGTAGAATAGGTGATTTAAGGTAATTCTCTTCGGCATAATGTATGTTTCGTACTTTGCTTTGCACGGCGTGCATTTTTTTAATTGCCCAATATGAGCCCTACTGACAGTGCAAAAGCATCTTGGGTCATGTTCGAGACTAACTGGAGCTGTACCGCTTTAGAAGGGGCGCACGAAAAAATTCGGCAGAAACCGCATTGTGCTAATCGATTTCATGACGAAACAGGTGGCGAGTAGCAGGCTGTGCTGGATTTTTTAGCTTTGCGTCATCCGTTACGATTTCGGCCGACGTATTTGGGCAACTTTAAAATTTCGGCACGTATAGTGTGCTTGCCAGGCACGTCGACTGCACTGGCGTGTTAAAGGGTAGCTCGTGGTCCAACGAAACGCCAGCGCTCACTTTAAAGCGACACCAGGTCTATCGCAACAATGTTCACACTACTACGCGATGATGCGAATAAGTAGCGCTGGGCGGCGGATTCCAGGAACGTTTGGCCATAGCTTGCGGAGTCGAGGTTTCCTGCGTTCTCGTGAAAGCAGATGGATAGCCAATAAGGTAGCGACAGTTTGCCGTGCGCCCACATGACACCCATATACGATCTTTTTACGAAAAAGACTGGAGCACTCTTTGGCTTTGAGGTAGAATACTTGACTGTTATGCAGAATGCACGGGTTCAATCCCGGGGCGAGCTGTAATGTTTAAATGCGAGGCTTTCCTTAGCGAACTTCGGCGACTTTGAGCGTGTCTATCTATCTATCTATCTATCTATCTATCTATCTATCTATCTATCTATCTATCTATCTATCTATCTATCTATCTATCTATCTATCTATCTATCTATCTATCTATCTATCTATCTATCTATCTAGCCGCCCAAGACTTTGTGCTCTCTTGGCCGTGTCGTTAATGGGATTTATACCAAAATTGCTATGGCATAACATGACTATATGACAAACATGAATGACTGATCATATCATGAAAATCATGACTAGCTTGTCATGAAAAGCATGATTTACACGCCGTGGCCATAGCGCTCCTGAGGCCATTTTCTTAACTTGATATATCCAAAAATTGGTACGATGACACATTTCTGCATGGCCAATATAAATGACAGGTGGTAATATGAAAATCATGACCTGCATGCCATGTACAACATGATTTACATGCCACGCTCCTGGCGCGCTGACTGCCGTTTCGCTAGCTTGATACACACCAAACTGGGTATTTCGTGACGTGACTGTATGACGAACATAAATGCCAAGTGGTCATATGGAAATCATGATATGTCTTGTGCAACATGACTTGCATGCTACGATCATGGTACTCCTGTGGCCGCTTCGCTAGCTTGATACACACCAAATTTGGTATTGAGCGATGTGATTGTATGACGAGCATAAATGACAAGTTATAATATGGAAATCATGACATGTCATGTGCAACATGACTTGCATGGCACGCTCATGACACTCTCGTGGCCGTTTCGCTAGCTTGATATACACCAATTTTTTTAAGGCGAACGCCTTTAATGTCTCATGCTCACGTCCGTCCGTCCGGTCGTCCGTCCCTCCAGCCGTGCCTTGGCACGGTGCCAGGGGTGGGCGCCGGGGCGCGCAAACGGACGCCGGTCGCGTTGAACTCTACAGCGCTCGCGCTTTGCTTGCGTTGAGTCGCTGTGCCCGGCGTCTCTAATCATTCAAGGAGGGAGACGTGCGCATCGTGTTCCATTCTGACCGGCCCCGTCTCAGTGGGCACAATCGTTCGAGGAACACACTTTGGAATTGACAAAGTGTCCGTCAATTTAGACTCTGGAACATGGATTGCTTCTGCGCGATGCGCAAATCGTGAGAATACGAACGCATGCGAAACGGAGGCAGATTGGTCTCGCGTCTCGCTGCGATTCGAGGTAAAAAAATTTAGCGAACATAAGTGACAGGTGGTAACATGAAAATCTTGGCATGGATGTCATCTACAATGCCACTTACATGCCACGCTCATGGTGCGCTTGCGTCCAGTTAGCTCGCTTGATATACACCAAAATTTGTATTGCGCGACGTGACTGTATGATGAACACAAATCACAGGTCCTAACATGTAAATAATGTCATGCATATTATGTACTGCATAATTTGCTTCTTGCTGGCTGCTTCGCATTACATCGATTCTCACAGTGCGTGGGATCTGCCGTTTTTTTTATTACTAGCTTCCTTCGCGATTTTTCGTTCATCGACAGAGACGGCGCCAACATCGTATATGTTGCAGGACGGCCTCGTTAATACTCTCAATTTAAGAGATGACGGTGACGACTCGGTTCAAGCGGACCTTCCATTTTTAAATCATTACCGCATTCCGTAGTAGAGAATGGTGTCGCCATTTTATTTGAAGCATCTTCCTTTAATATATGCCATACTCACACAATGTAACTTTTTCACATGTGTTAAACAAAAGGGCAAAGTATCAAACGTTTCATCTCTAACCATCGTAAAAAGACGGCTTAAAAGCGTCATGTCAGTTGAGGAATCACGTTAAAATGTATAATGTAGCGAGCTGGAAGAGTAAAAGAACGAGTCACCACACAATGCGAACTGCGTAAAGAGTGCATGGTTTAGAGCTTCCCACTCATTACAAAAGGCTCAGTTATGTTTACACGTCGTCACCGGCTATAGCTCCGACAAAGTGCACATAATGCCTTACATATGTATACTGAGTACTTCTGCAATATTACTTAGTACCAAGCAATATTACTGCGATATTACATGTTTAATTGTGACGCCTGTATACAGGACGCGTGTGTTTGTAAAGCATGAGTTATTTTTAGTGTATTTCCAAGCAGAGGAAGTTATTTTCAAGGTAACTCCAAGCAGAAGCGTGGCTGTGTGGTAGAACACCTGCATCCCACGCAGACAGCCTGGGTTCGATCCTCACTCGGACCCGGAAGTTTTTAGGGGCGAAGCTCCTCTTAGTCTAACCTCGTCCCGCGTCAGGCGTAACCGGCAGTATCTCGTGATAATGATGACGATGACGCTGATGACCATGAAGAATAAGCGCGTTCCAGACCACCTCTAGTTCCCATCGTGTGCACCAAGGAAGCAGAGCGTCCCGCAGGCGGTGTGGCCATCTATGTCAAGCAGAACACTGTTTTACAATAAGGCCGTCCACCACCACTACAGTCAACAGAGTCATGGCCGAGAGCACAAAGGGGCAGCTTAGCAATGGCTAGGCAGGTGGTGTCTGGCGCTCAGGTTGGCTCCATTCCTTGATCTTGCTTGGATGTGCTTGCGGAGGCTTAGTGCATCCCTCCTTCCCGCGTCCTACACCCCTCCAGAGCATGCGCGTCCCCTCCACCTCTCTCTCTCCTCTCCAACGCTCCCCCCTTTCTCTCCTCTAGCAATCCTCTACTGTACGGAGCGGCGCCCGCGTCCTACACCCCCTCCAGAGCATGCGTGTCCCCTCTCTCTCCTCTACTACGCTCACCCCCCCTTTCTCTCCTCTAGGAATCCTCTACTCTACTGAGCGGCGTCCGCGTTCCACATCCCCACAGCGGATGTGCATCCTCTCCTCCTCTCTTTTCTCTACGCTCACCCCCTCTCTCCCCTCTAGGAATCCTCTACGGAGCCATATAAGAACCCCTATCCCTCCACTCCACCGACCATAAAGGCGTTATAATGAAGGGGGACCGGAAGCCACGTCTAGCTACCATTTACGAATGAACAAAATTTCTTGTATATATACACACAGTGTTTGTCACGTCTTTGATGATGTACTGGACGAAAATTCACGGAAGATTCACGGTTTACCGATGAACCTCCAGAGCTTCGCCTACTCATCATCATTGACTCCGTGGCTATTATTATTTATTTTATTTGCATCTTTCTCGATTTTTCGGTCACGGACAAGATGATTTTTCACCTCACAACCAACGACGCCGCCGCCGATGCCGACGCCGGAATTTCTGCGAAACGAGCTCTTTAACGCTATCACGTTAAAAATGTCGCTACGAGCGTGTTGCTGCGGTAGATAGGTGATTTCGTATTGCATAAACGGTGTTTTAGATGCGAAGCATCTTATGCTCGGGGCTATGCCCGTCCCTCCCGCGTCCCCCGTCCCGCGTCCGGCCACTTTCATGAAGTAGGGAAGCACCCATTATGCCAACCAGAACACTGTAGTAATATGAAGGCCGTCAACCTTACCACAGTCATCAGAGTCATGGCCGAGAGCACAGAGAGGCTGCTTAGCAATGGCTAGGCAGGGTGGTGTCTGTCGCCCAGGCTGACCCCATTCCTTAATCTTGCTTGCATGTGTTTGGGGGGGGGGGGGGGGCTTAGTCCCGTCCCTCCATCCCGCGTCCCACACCACCCCAGCGCATGCGCGTTCCCACCCCCCTCTCTTCCCTGCTCACCCCCTTTCTCTCCTCTAGGAATCCTCTACTCTACAGAGCAGCCCCCGCGTCCTCCCCCAGCGCATGCGCGTCCCCTCCCCTATCCTCTCCTACGCTCACCCCCCTTTCTCTCCTCTAGGAATCCTCTACTCTACGGAGCGGCCCCCACGTCCCACACCCCCTACAGCGCATGCGCGTCCCCTCCCCTATGCTCTCCTACGCTCACCCCCCTTCCTCTACTCTAGGAATCATCTACTCTACGGAGCGGCGCCCGCGTCCCACAGCGCGTGCGCGTCCTCTCCCCCTCTCTCTCCTCTCCTACGGTCCCCCCCCGTCCTTTCCTCTAGGAATCATCTACGGAGCGGCGCGCACGACAGGTGGTGTGACAGCTGCATACTCCGCTGGGGGCGCCACGGTAGTTCCGCGGTATGAAAGTGACGGAGCGCGCGCGCCTCATTCTCTCTCCTGTGCAGCGCCGCGATGAGGGCGCCCGGACCACTGCCGTGAAATGAGGGCGGCGACGTTCCTCCCCGCTCAAGCTAATTATTTGCCCGCTGCTTCGCATCCACACATGTTTCCCTTTAGCGGGAGATGGGTAATTTTTTTATGAATTAGGGGGAAACTCGACACCGCTATTGTACCATCGTTTGACGGCTTAAGCACGTATGGTTAGACGGCACCCGCTAGCTGATCGGCAAGCTCAGTGGCGACTCCGATCAATTACAGAAATGACAAGCAAGATCAAATGTCGGCGAAGGGCCTGAAGAGCTGTCCTGTGACACAGGTAAAAGAAACACAAATAAGTTCTTTCAGAAGTAAACTAATGTACATTGACCAAGAAGGACACAACTTTTAAAATACTAACAGACATTTCATTAAAATGACATGAAGCGTGTGACAGTGAAGAAATTTTCAAGCCGACCTTTGTGTGCATAGGCGTTCACCACTACATTACGGGAGTCTAAACAAGACATATGCGATTGTATGGAATTATGTTAAGATAGAATTGGCAGTATCGTATCGGATACAGTGCTTGCGCTTGTATCTTGTATATGTATCGCCAATGCGTCTAGCCATAGTATATTTTACCGTATCGCGATACAATTGCAAAGTATCTTTGCCCAGCCCTGAATTCAGCACATATAATTGTCAAAATTGACTCTCGCAAGCGCTGCGCACATTGCGCAATGTCGAAGATTGGAAACCGGACGAAAAAATATTTGCACTCTATGCGCAGCGTTTTTGAGCTACCTGGTGGCACGAAATCATTTCTAGACTTCCGCACCCCAATGTAGTGACAACTGCTTAGTCGGGTTGATTCTCTTAACGTTCATGGGGACGTATGTGTCCCAAGCAATAACTTCCCTCTTGCTAATACTTTTCACATTCACTGTTTTTTCTATGTTTGAAGGTTAAGACAAACAGCAAAGCCGTTTGTATCAAGTTTCACATCTCTCGTTTTCTTGTGTACTTGAAGGGAAGAACGTGAGTGCCGATGTCAAGCGAGACCATCAGCTACCAACAATTTCCAACACAGAAAAAAAGAAAGAGTACGTGTTACTCATTTCGGTCAATCTTGACTTGTCAATGTAAATAAATTCATTCGACCATTTCAGCCCTGGATTTTTTATTTAGGGAGGAGGATCTTTTGTGTGTGTTTTCCTGATGTTTAGGACGTCAGGAGATCACGAACAAAAAAATTGAGCCATGGGTGCTACTATTTAGGAATTAACGTGCATGGTGTAAATTTATGTCATCAGGGGTTGGGAAATGGAAAATTAGTTTCTTTATTGCGGCGATTCACTAGAGCGCACAAACTCTGCATCAACCTCTTATTCCACCAAAATCTGCACCAAACTCATCATTGTGTGATGGTGTCATTGGACACCATCACACAACCGAAAGCGTTAGAGATACACCTTATTATTTTTTGAATCCCACAAGTTTCCGACGAGCGTACAATGATTTCGTAACGGAGTTCACGCGTCACTTTATTCAGTGTCTTATACCTGGCAAATCAAAACTCTAAAAATTCTGAAATGACTTTTTTTTACTGGTTGAAGAAACGCTTGGCTGAAAGCATAGGCTGCTAACGCTGGCTGTTTTGCATAAAATTTAGACCCTCCATACCTGGAACCTGCAGGAAGGATTTCAAATCATGTATCTTTGTGCTGTTTGTTATTAGACTCTGTACGTACAAGTGGTCAAAACAAAGAAAGAGTAATTACACTGAATAAGCTTCAACAAAATATTCAGAGCAGTAGCGACGAAAAAGGAAGCATCATGTGACATTCCACGCTGTTCCTTGATTATCGTACACACAAGCGAGAGCAGCCGCGCGTCAAGACAGTCAACACAAAAGGCTCCTTCCTAAACACGCGTCACTCTTATTCTTGCGGATTCGCTCATGACGTGCAGCAGAAATCACGCGCATTGCTTTTTTTTTCTGTCAGTGATATGTTCAGCACGATGGGTCTACCTTATTGTTTCCCAGTGCGATACCTTCTGGGAAACCGGCTTTATGTTTAAACTGTTCTGCAGCGTAGTTCACCCAGTTCATTGGCATACGTGCACCATTTTGGCTGCATTGGACCATGCTTCGGAGCATTCGCGGAATTCATTTTCCCGCACAGTATTATTATTGCATTTCATGGAAGAACTTTTGTGAACCCGAAGACTCTCGATGTCCAGCTGAAGTTCCTGTAGTCAACGTGTGAAATTAGTACAGCTCATGCAGGTCCGAGATGACTCTCATGCTTTTCGCTCAAGGTAATTTCTTAGCAAAGGTGCCAATAACCGAAGAGTTGACCGTCAACGATGATGTCAACCACTTCAGCGAAGCAACCTTAATCAAAAGCGAATTTAAGCCTTTATGATTCCGGATGTTTACCCGCCAACTCTGATTCCCAGAGTCTTGACCACCCTACGTGCAGGTGGTAAACAATTCAGACATTGTTTTCGTGCCATCTTGGTAGTTCAATAACCATGAGGCTATTTTAGAGGAGAAGCTCCTTAAGGTCGAGGCTTGTACATCACTCCCCCGGTGTCCCGCGGTGTGCCCACGCTAGTGCGATGACGATGACGCTGCCATCACGGCACAGCAAATGCAAGGTAACCATTATATGCCATGACGATGACGATGAGGCTGATGACGATGAAGAAGAAGCGCGTCCCAGACCACACATTCTCTTTCTGCCATCGCGGCACCCCACATGGAATGTACCCACTATACGCCATAACGATCGTGAACGCGCTCTCACCCGCGAAAGACAAAACGGCAACGCCGACAACAAGCTACCCGTGAGCTGAGGACGCGAGAATCGGCGGCTCAACAGCACAACCACATTGTATATACTGTACACACGCATTGTCACCCATTTACATGCACGAGTGGGCAATGTAACGGGTGATTTACGGTAAGAACGATCCCCAGTGCCTCATCCACTCGTTATGATTCACTTAGTGAAAATGCGATTTTTTTTGTACATTGCCACCGGTACTTATTTGTTATATTACAACCTCATCCGGCTTCGCTCACCCAAACCTACTGGCACAACTCGTCGCAGGTGCGCCGCACTGTTTGGAAACATCGCGATTGCTTCGGACTGTTCTGTTAAAGTTTGAGTCTTTATTTTAGTGAGCGCAAATTTGTCTAATAAAGACGCTTCTGCTTTAGTGCCTTGGGTATTGCGACCCTCGCTGTTGCTGCCACGTGGCGATATTTTGATCGACAGACGTGGTAAATAAACTTCTGCATCTTCATGAAATCAATCTTTATGAGAGGGTAATATTTCTCCTAAAAATGTTGAAGATCATTAATATGAAGCTCTGAATAATCCCGTCCATGTACCACTTATCAATGAAAAAAAATTGGGGGATTCTTAGGCTTCGCCTTTAGGAGTTCAACGCGGTAGCGATATCCTGTCCCTAGTGCGTACTTCAATCACTTAGTGCATACTATGTAATGGGTAGCATTCTTAAAACCACGAGCAATTATGCGCGGAAAATGCGGGAAATGTTTTCGAACGTGCTATGCACTGCACTACGTGGTCTTAAGGGAGTACGCGCAGTAACCTGTGTGCCTTTTGTAATGGGTGGAAGGCTTTGAACCACGATGTCGTTATGATATTCACATCTTCTGACGCCCGATGGCAATGTACGCTTGTACCACGCAATATTACTGCCATATTACATGTTGTATTGTGACGCCTGCATACAGGACGCGTGTGTTTGTAAAGCGCGAAACTTATTTTCACTGCAATTCCAAGCAGAGGAAGGTATTTCATATGTAATCCCAAGCAGTAGCACAGCTGCGTGGTAGAACGCCTGCTTGCCACGCAGACGGCCTGGGTTCGATCCTCATTCGGACCAGGAAATTTTTTATTATTTATTTTATTTGCATCTTTCTTGATCTTTCGGTCACGGACAAAATGATGATTTTTCGCTCACAACCAACGACGCCGACGCCGGAATTTCTGCGAAACGAGGTCTTTAACGCTATCGCGTTAATACCTACGGATGATTACACCGCCGTTCCCCGACCATAAGAAGACGAAGTGCGCTTTCTTCAATGGACACTTTTCAGGTGGAATATATGAATGTTTCCACTACTGACTTTAAGTCAACTAGCCGAAACACCTGGAATATTTCGTTAAATTGCAATTGTTCCTTATTGTACTTTTGGTATCGATCACGCTAGAAAAATATTGCCGCGCGCGCTTGTTGTTTCAACTTCGCTTACGCGCACAAAGACGCTCAGCCGTGCTCGGCGCAGACCACGCCTTAGTGTTCCAGAAGCTTCTCGGTTGTAGTAGACCACATCGTTAAGATTGCGCGCAAGACGCAAACACTCGAGCTTTTTTCCAGAGTTTGCGCGACGACCAGTGATAAGGCTAGAATGTTCGACGCATTACGTATAAAAGCCGGTGTGTTCCAACGATGATCAATTTTTTCGACGGCCGACGCTCTGTGCGCCGATATCAGTCTACAGTGTGCATTGCCTGCTGTAAGTTGAGTTTCAGTTTCGCGGCCACAAGTTCGGCCAAATAAAGAGGTTCACTTTGAAGAAGCCTACTCCTGTCTTCATCCACGTCACAACCACTTGGCGTCTGGTGGAGATGCTGCTTCGTCCATGTACCGGACGCCCCCGTCAAGCCGTGAACACAGCCCCAGTCGTGAACGAGACGTCGGCGCCAACCACGAACAGCGAGTTAGCCATAGGCAACAGGGCCTACATGCTGAGTACGGCCCTGTACCCCACAAGACTCGCAAGACCAAGGCCATGACCACGACTGCGGCAGCGATGACAGCCCCTACGCCACCTCCCGCGATCGTGATGCAGCCGCCAAGAGAGCCGCCGATCTTTCGGGTATGATCATGTGAGGACCCAGAAACGTGGCTCGAGTCGCACGAATGTACTGCGGCCGCCAACAACTGGGACATCAATGACAAGTTGCGCTTTGTGTACTTCGCGTTGGAAGACAGCGCCAGGACCTGGTATGAAAACAGGGAGCCCACCCTAACAACCTGGGACATCTTCCGGACCAGCTTCCTGGCAGCGTTCGCAAGCGTCATGCGTAAAGAAAGGGCTGCCTTTAGTGTCCATTTTATTCTGTCGGAGAAATTGTGGGTAATGAATGCTAAGAAGTGCTTCAAGTTTTCTCCAGAGTGTTTAAATATGTGCATTTCATTGTCGTAAAGCCTGCTTTAGGTAGGGCACTTGAATTATCACATGTAATTCACAAGTTGGCACCAATTTTATCAATGAACAGCAGCTGCTCAAAGCATAGCCAACTTTTGTGCCCCTATGACGTATCAATGAAATGCAAGCACTTGTACGACAAATGCTTGGAGCAATCAGTGTGAAACTTCATAGAAGAACAGCAAACGAGGTAAAAGAAATATTGAGCTCCTGCAAAACAAACAATGAGCAATTTGGAAATGGAGCTCGAACAAATACGCGACTGTCTTGGTAAGTTTCCGACAAGTGCAGTGCTTCGTTGCCATCTTTTGAATACTTTCAGAGAATATTTGGAAAAGAATACTGGTTTAGTGTGCTCTTTGCAGCCTAAGCAGCCCAACAAATTTATAAGAGTTATTTGCCTTCTATAATCCTGCATGCATAGGTACCTCTGACTGAGGATTTATGTGAAGCTTAGCCTTCAACGTATTTTGTAAGTAAGCATGAGTGCTCAGTAGAGTTGCGAGACCGTTGCCACTTGTTCAGATATCTGCTCAGTCCCTTTTCTCTAGGTATTGCTGACGTCGAATAGAAACTGCCTAAACGCTATTTTAGCGTTGATAGGTGGCTGCTCTCTTAGTGGTTGTGGCTACTTATGCTGGTGGTGTAGTGGAGATTATGGGGGGAGAACTCTGTTAGAGGACCCGTCACAGCGAAATTTATCTTTGAGAGTTTTTTTGCTGTAATTTGTAGCTTTGTGTCTCGTTATCCTGATTTGGAATTTTAAATGCGGCAACGTATACTATAATAAATTGTAGTGTGGTTAATTCTTCGTGGCTTTGAAAGTCTTTTCTAAAATGATGCCAAACTAGTACCGCACTGCGGGGAAGTGCCTGAGATCACGTGCGCTTAAGCTTTTATGATTTTCAAAGTGCGGTTTTCAAATCGGGGCCCCTCACGTGTTGAAGAACGAAACAATCTGGGCGCTTCGGTATGAGTTAAGCCCGTTGAGCATTCACGAGACTGTCAAGAGCATGTTGCGTCAGGAAAAAGAAAAGCATTCCTGGTATGAGCAGCCACAACCACCTTCACGGAAGCCTAACAACAGAGCGGGAGCAGCGAGGAACAGTAGCCGTTGTCGGGAGCCTGTCGTGATATTGTGTACGCCCCGCAAATCTTCTGTGACGCTGGCAATACTTGCTTTACTCATACAGCGTCACAAACCGCCCGTATTTATGTCATACCACTGGCGACGTCGCGTGGTCTTGCCAACTCGGATGAGCACTCAGGCTTCATTCAAAAGCAAATTTAAATACTTAATATTCAAGGTTTGTTGCTGATAAACAGTCGGAAGGGTGCACGGATACAGGAAAATCAACCGACGCAAACATACTGAGGTTCAAATTTCTCGGGTCAGGGGCCCTTCAACCGTAGTATGCTGGCTGTGTTTCATGTTATTACATGGTAGGTGTATATTTGTGGAAAGCAGTTGTTAGTTCTTCAGATTGGAAGCTTCAATCTAAGCTGCAGAAAACGTAATATGTAATGGTTCTAGGGAGGACTAATTGATTCATGAGCATTGTGGGAGAACAGTGCAGAAAACGGGACGATGAGCACACTGTGTCACTGTTCCGCTGTACTTTCCATCTTCCCATCTTCCCATCGATGTAACGCGGCAGCGGCAGTGGGATCCACTCATGAAGTGTGTTTCACCAACAGATGCAGTGCAACGCAGTAATTGCTTGGCTTTCTAAGGCTGATTATCTTGTTAACTTAAACCAATATTATTTGTAATCAAGTAACATAACGTAAATTGCGGAGTTTGACCTAGTTGACTCTGCACAATTCGAACAATAACAGTGCTACTTCTTGAACTAGGATGTAAGAACCAAGAAATATAGACGTTAATGCACACGAGAAAAACATGCGCACTCCTTAATAAAAAAAAGAAGTGTCTCTCTTGGTGAAACGTGTCATAACGTGAGTAATGCTGTTGTCGTTGCGCATGCTATGCCATAAATAATTGCATTCTGCGTCAGACAGATGGATGGTATATGAACACAATTTGCCTTCACATCCCATCTAAGTGGTCTGGTCATGAATCACCCCATTGTCTTGGTGAGAAAACATCCTGCAAAAAGCTGGCGCTCTTCGGAACGGCTCGGTCAAATTTTGCAGTCGTGCAAGGCGAAAAGAGGAGCGCTATGTGGCAACTTTGTCAAGTGCGCTGTCTTTCTTCAGAGGCCCGTCCTCGCACTTTACGGTGGGCAGGGCACCTGCTGTTTGTCGCCATAAACCAGATTGCTGTCATTGATAGATGACAAAAACCAGGAACATCATTTGGATCAGATGGTCTTCTTGCCAAAAAGGTGCTCTTTAGTCTGCTAATGTAACACTGTGAGCCCCACTCATGGACAGGGGTTTCAACGACTGAAAGCGGTCGCGTTGCATCACACGTACTCACGCTGGTGACACGCTGTGATGTAACTTATTTCCCATGTGCTATTCCTTCCTCTGTAGCGTCCAGTGCACGCATCGGGACAAAAGAGGAAGCGCATAAACAGCGCGAAAAGTCCCTCCAACTCAACCCGTTCTTGACGGATTTGAGGAATGTTTGTCGCAGTGAATTCATAAAGCAATGAACTCCGATACTGAAGTCATTAGATGATTACTTGGGAAAGATGTTCATCATCCCGTTAATGACATTGCCACGCGTGTTATTTGATGTGCTCGGTTTAAAGCCACAAAAACTGTGAGCAATGCTCGGCGCAGGTTCCGCCTCAGTGTTCGAGAAGCTTCACGTTTGTAGTAGATTCTTTTGTTCACATTGCGCACAGCACGCCAACACTCAACATTATTACAGAGCTTGCGCGATCACAAGTGATAAGACTAGAAGGTTCGACGCATGGTGTATAAAAGACGGTGCGTCCCAACGATGATCAGTTGATCGTCGGCCGACGCTCTCTTCGCCGCTATCAGTTACAGTGTGTATTGCTGTAATCTGACTTTCCGTTTACCGGCCACAAGTTCGGCCAAATAAGCAGTTTCATCTTGGACATGCCGACTGCTGCCTTCGTCAACGTCTCGACCACGTGACAATATTGCATGTCCGCTGATCAAGGTGTTTGCAGATCAGCATTGTTCGCACAAAAATGCAAGACTGACTGGCTGTTAAACATTTGCCATCGCACACATTGTTCTGTTAGCGCAGGTGGTCATGTAGACATCTTTCATTCTCCCTTACGCAACAGCTATTGCACAACATGCGAACCATCCATTTAATTTTGCGTTGAAAAACACATGAATGCGTTTTCCGCTAGGTATTTCAAAGCACAGCAGGTATGGGTCCCCGTGCCTTCCTAGACATTGCTTTGTACATACGTGAAAAGCAACTGTGATTTGCTTGTAAAAATTAAATGCTTCAATGGGCTCTTGTATTGCCTCGCTTTTTGAGGGGTACCTTTTTAGTAGAGCGAGCATTATCTGGCTTATGCGCAGTGTTGCTGCGTAGCCACTTCTCCCTCCTCCCTTAAAGGGGCCCTGCAACACTTTTCCAAGTAGCCATGAAATGGATTCACTAAAGGAGCTTATTGCCTCACGAATTCATTGCCGCAAACATTTTTGGAATCCGTCCAGTACGAGTGGAGTTACAAAGATTTCTCGCACGCTACAATTGCATTCTCTCTTCTCTCGTCCCGTCGAAAGCGCTGGAAGCTAAGCAGGGAGGGATGGAACGGGGAAAGAAAATACGTCACGCGCGCCTCGTGATCTTGAGCGCTTTTTTCTCTTTCTTTTTTTTGTTCGAATACGCGAATTTTCATTGCAATCGCGCGCGCACGCGTGGACAAGTCGCGGCCTCCCGCGACGGCTTCTGTAACTACCGAGCGCGCCATGCTCAAATCAGCCAATGGCTGATACAAAAAATATCTCGTCGGTGACGAGTGATTTTTGGGTACGCAACGTCATTTTTCGAGAGAAGAGAAAGCAATTTCTGGCTGACTTTGAGAATTCCACGCCGCGTGCTGCGCTATAATATTTTGCTCGCGTGTTCTCGAGAGCCTGGACTACCGATCGGCAGCGTTTTCTGAGCATGCTCAAAAAGTATTGCAGGGCCCCTTTAAAACACTTTAATCTGACACATAGTAGGTGCATTTTTACTGTTTTTCACCATTGTGTTTTCCTTCTTTGTGTCGGTCATGAAATGCCACAAAATTGATTTGGTATATACGCCTGTACTTTTCTTTTTTAAAGGTCATATGAGCCAGATGCGAGTTTAGAGCGCATAAATTTTGCTGCCATACACATGTAATTGCAATTAGTAAACAGAAGCATCCTTCAAACGTGTTTTTATAATGCATTCAACCAATCGTACCGCCAGCTTCAATAACAGGTTGTTATGAAACAGCAGGCTACCCACTAACATGAGCAGCTTCTGTAGAAACTGCTCATGTTTGTAGCAGAAGCAACGCAGAGGAAAATGAAAGATAATTTCAGAAAAAATGTAATCAGGAGGAGAAATTAGCAAATAAAACAATGTCACTGTGACCTTCTACATGCTTCAAATGTCATGCGAATTAAGTAAAGATAGGTGATCGGGCAAGCAGGTAATATTCATGCTGCATAAACTACACTTTGTTAGGGCCACTTGATTTTTTAGAAGAAAGGACTAATGCACAGTTTCACTTCGGATATTCTGGGTGCAAGCATTTACGTACTTGGTTTCCTATGCAAACATTGTGACCATTGCACAGGAAAACACAATCAATCCGCTTAGATGACATGTCACTGCAAACTGTCGTTATAAGCCAACCATCAATTTCGTGCAGAAAGAAGTGATAATTTCCACTTTACTGCTGCTTCATCTAAAGCTACGCTTCCCTATTCTTCTCGGTAATGTCTGTGCATTTATGTGCTGGCTAACGTTTTTTGCCCTTGTTCCAGACGACGTATTTATCTTTGTCAGCAGTCCTCTGCTGCGGTTTCTGCATGTGTACAGTGTTCTGTCGGTGTACGATTTGAGGCATGACCACTGTAGCATTGTCTCACGCGCTATCCTTTTAGCCACGAAAAAAGCATGCTTTATTTTTTTCTTCCCCAATATAAACAACAGCGAATGATGCTAATCAGCCTATAGGAAGGAAGCTGGTAGGTGCACGCAATGACATTTCCTAGTGGTTTTGTTCCATGGTGGCCATAGTTGCTGTGGAAACGAGCAGTTTGTCAAGTACCGACCTACCAGCAAATAATTTTCAGCCGTACCTTCCCTTTAAACATTCTGGATTCTTCTTTGCTTCATACGGCTTCAAATGTTTGAATTCACGTAAACTTATTCGGATTCGAATATACTGCAGGTCAGGCGCAGGCAGCGTTGCAGCAACCACAGGCTAGGTAGCTCCAGCTCGTGCCTCGTGCATAGCTGGCTATGTGGCTGCAGCGTTGGACATTCCTCTTGACTACAAAAGCAATTTAATGAATTTATAATTTCAACAATATTCTTTAAATTGTAAAACCTACAATGAAGTTTTTATTTCTCATTTACAAACTGGTCGCTTGACAGGAAGTGAGGTTGTGAATGGTATTAATGTTTACTGCAATGCACATAAGCCTTTATTTTTGTAAAATTGACTCATGAATAACTTTTTTCGTCGTTTAGTATCAAAATGCGAAATGTGCAATAGTTTATGTTGCGAAATATTGTAATGCTTTATTTATACATTTTGTTTGTTTGGTAGTTCTAAATTGCCCACGCATTCTCTCCTGCGGGCTCTAGACAACGTTATTATTCAATTGTTTTCTTATTTTATAATTCATCAAAAATGATGAAGAGATTAAAGATGTTGAACAAGGCTCCTGTAGATGAAAGTGTCAGGGTTTTCGCACAGAAAGTAAGCGCAACAAGACTCATGCCTCATTGATGTATTTTTAGTGAAATGATTGCTAGAAATTGCACATGATCATTGTTTTGATTTCTTTTTTGGTATTGCTTAGCTAAAAAGTCTCCTGCTAAATTTTGTCGGAGCCCTCAAATATGACAAACCTTTTTTAACATGAACAGTTTTTTCGAGATATACAATTATTGGTTTATTAAAGCTAAACTTCTGCCACTTGCTTTGCATGTTAGGGTATTGCCAGTACTGTGTTCGCAAGCTGATCCTGCCGCACGTCTGATTGCAAAAATGCTAAAAAAACGGAATTTTTTCTGAAATAACACGACATGTCACTTTCTTTGAAACCATTACTCCTTGAAGCCTGTCGCATGTGGTACACGTATACCCCATAAAGTGGATGGGGGGGATGACCACCGCCGTGACTCAGTGAAGATTGAAAACCAGCTTTTTTAGAGCGTCCGACACGTTATTCGAAGGTCGCAGGTTGGTTCAGTCCCTGCCAGTGGCAAGCTGTCTTTTCGTCCACTTTACTTTCTTCATATTTATGTCACAATGACTACAAAGAACATTTCCCATACTTTCCTTCGCATTAGTGTCTATTCACTCTCATTAATATATTGCCTAACAAGGTAAAACGAGCCCTTAAAGTTCCTCTACTTTCATTCACTGTGTGCCGCTTGGCTGTTGTTTTCTGGCCGGTCTTTGATGCCAAATTCCACGTCAGACGTCCGATCAGATATGCACTATGGCTTTACTGAAAGCTCAACGACTAATAATGAAGGCTTGCGCTGGTGCCGCTTCGGCGAGGAGCTTTGTCAAACCAGCCTTTGTTTAATTCAACCACTAGTTTTCTATAAGGATGAGCTAGGACTGGCGTACCTATGCAGTGAGCTGTGGTGGTGTTAGCAGCTTGGTTCGGGCAAGATAATGGCATTTGAGGAAAATAAAGCACCGTATGATCCACTCTGTGGATTTTTTCGGGGTAAGATTGCAACGTTAAGTAGTTTTTATTGCATGAGGCTGAAAAGCTGCTTTATTTCTCATTTTGAACATCTATGAAAACTTATGGGAGTGAAGTGTAGCAGGGGCATAGGCAGAAATTTTTTTTGGGGGGGAGGGGTGGGGGGGGGGGGCTCCTTGAGATGGTCATTTTTGGCTCTGTATGCTATGGCGAAAAAAATTCGGGGGGGGGGAGCACGCGCCGGGTGTGCCACCCCCTGGCTACGCCACTGAAATGTAGCGCCAGCCGTTACCGTAAATGTTACACGTTTCTCTCAGAATTTAGCTACTATGGGCATTTCACCCTAGAGGAGTGATGTTGCGTTACCTGGGATCGAAGCCTCGCTATCAGTGAAATGTGTCAAGTGGTTCGCTGTATATTGTTATTTGTTTATGCAATGATCTTCTGTTCAGCCTTCTCTTTTGGGCACTCCAGAACGGCAAGCTTACGACCGTCTGGCTCTCGTTTCCTGGCCAGCTCGAAGCAGTAACATCTCAAGCTTTTCAATCTTTACATAGTTCGTTTGCAGAAGGCAGATGTACTTGTGGGGGTGCAGATATCCCTCAAATACTTTTCACCTCGCACCAGGAACCAGCTTTTTCTCTAACATAGTGGCTCAAAAAGAAAGTTCCTAGAGACTTGTCACAAACCACCAAATCTTTGCGGCACATTTTCTTCTGCCACTTTGCGCGTAGCTCCTCATCAGCAGGCATTTGGCAAATCGACATGCTGGTGGCCTTTCCTGACTGCGACTTGCAAAAGGACACTTGTGTGCCCTCTGAATGCTGCAGCAGAAGCAGCCAACAAGCATGCAGTCACTTCATAAGAGTTAGGCAGACTTGAAAACGAAAAAATTACATTGTGGAAACTGACTGCCAGTTGAAAATGTGGTGCATCTTGCAACAATCTGTGTTTACGAGTAATGGTATTAGCTTCCTTGAAGCATCTGTGTACAGTGATAAGGCCAGAATGTCTCAACATCGATGTGCTCTACCCCACTGCTTCATACAATCTGAAGAAGTAATTAACATGAAAAATTTGTTGAACAAGTGGCAGTGGCACAACCCACTTTGACAGCTTGGCTTGCAACTTTCATGTGCAGCGTACTGTCATAATCATAGGGAAATGTGTCTCTTGTAGTAGAGCAAGGCTTTTTGAATGCCCTTCCTTGTCACGCTAGAACAGGGCTGTGTATTCCATGAATCGCAAAGTATTTTGTTAAAAGGCCGTAAAGATAAAAAACGTGTCTCTCAGTTTGCCAGGGGAGGGGGGTTCATTTAGTAGTAACAGTAATGTTGCTCTATATTGCAAAAACTGGGCTTTTGCTTTTGTACCTCCTGCAACAAATCCAAATTCTTTTAATCTTAAGCTCGTTTTATGCTCATCAGTTGCTCAACAATATTACAAGCTAGTAGTTGTAGGGTAGCTTTTCTCACATATGTTGCCTGGCACACAGTGATCAAAAGCTGCAATATGTTGTAAAAAGAGGACCATGTTTATCTCTGTATCTGAATTAGGATGTGTGTGTGTACACACGCATAAACACACACGTGTGCATACTTACAAGGCATGGTGTGCGTTGTATATGCTTTGCTTTGTTTTTGTAGTTTGATTCGCTCGATGCTTAAGTTTACATGAAGGGCACTACTGGTTTAATAGCAGTAGCCTGGGAAACATTCCATATTATTATTGAAAAGACCAAACAGGTGACCACTTCTTAATAAGTTTAAACTAACAAGTGTCCCCTATGTTCATATCCACTGCACCAAAGCGCCATAAATTATAGTGTTGTGCTGATCAATGCATTCAGAACTCTTTCTTCTTGCTGTGCTTGATCAATCAAGCACAGAACTATTCAGAGCTATTCTTTCTGGATATTCTGGTGTTTCAAAGGTATGAATCTGCAGTATACCAACAAAAAGTGTGTTGGGACATTGTGCCTTAGTAGTCTTTTAAAAGCCTTCCGATTGTTGAGGTCAGGCCTCAGAATTTTGTTTTCTTTTCTTTTGCTTCATCTTCAATTCTGTGCTCACTTAGCCTTGTTAAATGGCCCATACATAGTCCAAAATGCAACAGTGGTTGCCAGTCTGCATGAACTCATCATCTATTATTGCCTTTTTTTAAGGTGCCAGCTGCTGCTTTGCTCTCAGGAACTTTCTTAAAACAATACGTTCTCTCAGATGAGTGCTTGCAGTATTTTTCAAAGGTGACGCCTGATACTAAGTGACTCCATTTATTTATTTTTCTGGCATGCACTATATGATGCTCATGTGCTGTGTGATCAAACGATTCTTCAGACGCTTTCATCGAATACAATGTACCTTATGGCAACCCTTAACCAGTTATCAAATAACAGTGTAATATGTAGCAACGATAAACTTCAGCCAAAAGGATTTTTGTTACATTTGTGTAGTCAGACACTTGTGCACTTCTATTCATTCTGGTTTTTCTATTCACCTGCCAAGTGAAGTGTTAGGAAATGATGGCAGTTAAAAATGCCATTGTT